>JASFAT010002440.1:0-102088 GCA_031353405.1 Baronia brevicornis | reverse complement strand
GCCATTTTTTATTTAAAAGTGTCATTATTTTTATCCGTGTTTCATTCATAGACACCTGTAATTAATTAGTTTGAGTTGATATTTATTTTACAAAAATTGTAATCGTGTTGTCTAATCTAATAAAAATTGTCGCCCATCCAATTTCCCAAATAAAAGTTAATCTTCCCCTGTGTGGTGGATCTAATTTATCCTGTTCGTCCATGCGGAAATATTAAAGTATGTTTTCTTTTATATGTGTATTTTGACATCGAAAATTTTATTTCCGTAAAAGGTTTTATGATATTCAAATCTAGACGCCTGTAATTTAGATTACAGGTAAGTAAGTGGATTCAAAGTTTCGTAGGCTCATTTAAAAATGTATGCTGTGTGTGTGTGTGTGTGTGTGTGTGTGTGTGTGTGTGTGTGAGTGTGTATGCTGAAAACAATTTTCAACAAAGATTACGTTAGAAACTCTTTCTTCAGGCAAATCTGCCACTTTCAGAAAACAAGTTTGATATTTGCGTCTTCCTTTGTTAAACACAATCATGATAAAAAAGGTTATCACAATTATGTATTAGGACGTTTTAGTATTTTAAAAAGTATTTTCTTTCGAATAACTCATAATTTTGTACATATTTAAACGGTTTTATTTACCTTGACTCCGTATTTTTGTTTGTGTCAAATCCTGTGACGTCTTTTCAAATACTTTTATTAAACCGATTTTAGCACTGCTATTGTGATCGTATGGTTCCAAATTAATTAAAAAAAAAGGTCATCATAATAGTCAACATATTCAGTCCATCCATTCATACATACATACATTCTTAATAGTCTATTGTTGGACATTGGCAAAGGATGTTGCCGTAAATACTATGATAACAGACGGAATAGGGATCACAGATTTGTTTTTATTACTCGTATAAACTTTGCTGCCGTGACTATGCAAGAACATACTAGTGGACACTGGTATGTTTTTGCATAGTCAGTTACTACATTCACTTGAATGAAAAGGGTGACCCCATTCTATAAGGGTTATTTTTTTAGAGTTAATACACATATAATTCACTATTGGGCAGATAGCTTGCCGATTTCTCGGGGAATGGACATCAATCCATCACATTTACCTAAGGTGATTTGATACGATAGCCAGAATCGGAATGAATACCTTTGACACATATTTTTCCCGATGTGCATATCTTCGTCACCACTTTTAAATGCACTACAATCTCCATTATGCTTAGATTTTTTTAGGTTCTCTAAAAAAAGTTGTTTGTTTATTTCAATAAACAAAAACAATTGTATTAATTCTATATCAAAAGTTAAAATGTACGAATACAGTATTTCTCGCAGTATAAAGAAAACATATTTTTTCTGCTGAATAGCTGCGCTGGTATTGCTTTGATACGGTTCGAAGGCACTCAATCAAAGTCAATGTAGCTGTGTACAAAACAATGGGGGAAAGGATTTTCAAAAAGCAACGTGTGTACCTGGCCCATTCGCAATAAAATAAAACTGCTTATAAAATGTAAAATGTTATACCGATAAAATATTTTCAAGTTTAAAAGAGTAAGTACTGTGGCGTGCCTGCCGTACTGCTTACGGCGACACCCGGGACCTTTAGGGTGTTTCATCAAATAAAATTCTTCAAAATGATATTAATTTATTCTTGTTGTTTCAAATCATATGTACATTTATATTATATTTCATACTTTATCATCACTTTACCATCACTTTATAAATATTATTTATTTGTGCAATGAAAGGAGATATGTTACATTCGAGACGTCTGTCCATCGAATGCCTTTTTGTTTTATAAAACAATTTATTTCTTTTTCGTTTTAAATTTGAAAATTACGAATGTAAAAAAAGTAATATAATATAAAAGGATTTAATGCATGATACATTTATGAATGTATCACTACAGTACTGTGGTTGTTAACTAAGAAATTTTTGGAAGAAAGAAATAAAATATTTTATGATAAAAAAATAATTTACGCGGTCACTTATTAACGGTTAATAATTTAGAGTGGTTTATCATGTTCGGCAAAATAATCCTAATGGAAGGGCAAAATGTCAGCGGAACTTGTATATTCGTTTAATTTATTAACGGATAAAAAGACAACGAGAGTTGGTCGGTTATGATAATAATATAATGTTCATTATACGATGTTAAGTAAAATACTTCACAAAAAGTAAGGCCTTCGCGAGGTCCTCATACTTCTCACAAAAAACTATTCACATCAGTTTTACTTTAAACTGATCTGAATAGTTTTTTTTTCACTACATAGCAAGCTAACGAGTGTGCAGGTCACTTATGGTAAGTGATCACCGTTGCCCATAGACATTTGCAACGTCAAGGTCGTCAAATGCGTAGTTGGGTTAATCGTATGATGTTTTAAATTTTAATTTTTTTTGTATTTTATACGGAAGGCAAGAACGCCATATACACTTGTGACCTTTATATATTATAATATGCTGAGGGCCACTTGGCTTAATAGTTGATATTCTTGAGTTTTGATATGAGGGTTCTGGTTTTAACACTGGGTCGAAATTGAATTTTGTTTTAAGTACAAATATTCACTTTTGTGTTTTCGTTTACCTTGAGTAGCTCTGTTATGTCTCGAAGATACTATATCTGAACCCCCAACTTCTTGGTTGGTCACAGCAGTTGACACTTCTTGGTTTTCTCAGAAGAGTTCGCCGGGGTGATATTGGTATATGATACAATATTATATGCATAAGGGCAACCTAAATGTCTCAGCAGTGAGATTGATAACCTCGAAAACGATGATCGGAATAAATAGAAAAATATCTATGGTAGTTATGTATAATTTTTAATGTGTCACCAATGTGTCTTGGAAAAGCCTAGAGGATCCCCAGAAATTGTAAGGCTTCGTTCCACGCGAGGGACTTATATGAGCTTTAAAAAAGAAATATATGTATAAAACCGAAAGATTAACAATATATCACTTAATATTTTTGACAATTTATAAAAAAGTATTTTAATAAATAAATAACTTATTACCACAGTGGTATATATTTTAACGCAATCCCTTGTACCTATTTTTAATTGCGACATTAAAACATGTTTTCATTCCACATTTAACATTTTATCATGTAGGTCCATATAAAAAGTAATATCTTGTTTGAAACCTAACATGTTTTACATTTATAAAGCATTTGCCTGAACCTTTGTTTTTTCCTTCGCTAGCAAACATACATTACTTATATTATCTGTGTAGACCGCTCCGCAATAAAATAACATTGTTTTTCGCTTTATTGTACTCAACGGAACAGATTTGAGGAATTCGCTGCGAAGATATATGTCTAGTATATCATCATAATCGGTGTGCGAAAAGGTCTGGTAAGAAACATGATAATTTATATGTATTTTTTTCCTAACCCATATATGAACGTCACTCGCCCAGCAGAGTACCCCCAGTATTCCCCATTTCTGGAGGAACGGACATAAACCTACCACGCTTATCCAATGTGCATTGGTGGGGTAACTGGACTCACTATATATATATATATAATTTTTTTTGTAAGGTTATGTGAAAATAATATTAAGATTTGAGTACATCTTGTCATTTCAAACAGAATATAGTTTTTGTGATATTTCATACTATTATAGTTATTTTTAATATTTTTTTAAATTAAGTTACGTTTTTATTGTTACAAATATTTTCAATTTAAATTCTAACAAATACAAGTACGTATATTAAATACATAAATTAAAAGTGAATATGAAATAGTTTGCAATTAAAAACTTGATTATAAATAAAAACGTTGAATATTCTCAAACTTTGAAGGTTGAATATCGCAACAAATTAAATCCTTCTTCATCGTTTATAATTTTCTCGCGAAAAGTAAACGTGAATCGCTAATGGTCGCTTATCTCAATGTACTAAAGAGCGTGGATTAGAGAGGACTGTTAAGAAAATGCTCTTACCATTCTATTTAAAAAGCTTTGATAAATATCTTTTTATAAATATTTTTGTAAATTTATTTCTAATAAAACAATGATTTATTTAATTTTTTAAACCAATTTAATATTTACTCTATAAAGAGAAAATATTGAAATATTGCCACCTCTTTACAGATAATAATCGGTCAACCATCATCTACACTGATAAATATACTTTACAAATCTTACTTTTGTGACTTTCTGTATAAACTATTCGTGTTTATACAGAAGTTTGATGTATGTGAATACCCACACTTATATTATTTGTAGGTTGTCAACCCGGCAACCTCCCTCCCTCCCTCTGCGATTAAACGGTGTAACATAAAGACGTGTTTGTTTTATTTAACCTGATCTTATACAACTAGAAGTTTATTAATAGTCTTTTATAAATAGACTACAAAAAGGTGATAATAGCGCTACATATTTTAAATTTTATAATAAACATTAAACTAAATCAAAACCATTTAAAACTGTTGGCGTCAAGGAAAATGGTTTTTGAAAATGATAATAATGATGACATTTATTTTAATAAAAAAGAAAAAGTTAGCAAGCGTGTCACCTGACGGAAAGCAATTAATACCGCTCATAGATATAAGCAATACCTAAGGCATTGCAGGAATGTTCTCTCTCTCTCTCTCTTATTAGTAAATCTGTGTTGGCTTCTTATTAGAAAAGTCTTATGTTGTATAGGTTCAAAAATACCGCTGAAGTCATTATTACATAATAGTTTATTATTAAAGTGGACATTTTAAATAAAATTATTATTCGTAATTGATATATAGTTTTAAGTTAATTAACGTATATTATTAATGAAGTCAGGCGTTTTATGCGGAAATCCATCACTATGTGGACAGTCAAAAGTTTTACTTAGCTAAGATCCGCGACAAGCTATACAATAACAGTAAATTAACGTGTTTTTCTGCTGGATGAAGTGGATTTATTTGGAACTTAATCCAAGGCCACCTCATTTTTTACCGTGAGCGATTATGGGAGCATAATATGCTTCCCTCATTTTTCTCCATATATAAATAAACTTTTCACACTTAACTAAATAAAAATATGTGCTAAAATCAACATACCAACACTTATTTGTCAAAGTCCTTAAAAATAAAAGAAAAAAATATATTTTAGTACTGAAAACCAAAATGTGACATGTAAAAAAATCTTTTAATCTTCATTTACACTTTTAAATCGCTTTCATTTTATACATACGTCCTCTCAATGTAACTAGTTTCCTCAGTAGGTTGCAGTCTACGTCAGTAGTAAAAACCAATCTGTGATCCCAATCCATCCGCCAAGGGGATTATGGTATGAAACAATCATTTATAAGGAATTATCTATTTAGGGAGTACCTTTGCCTAGTCGCCTGTCCGATAGTTATGGTATTGGTATACGGGTACGCGACCCCGGCCTCCCAGGCTACTATCGTATCACTACTATCTTACTCACACTACTATCTACTATCGTATCTTCCGTTATGGTAGTATCATATCCCTATCATCCTGTCTAAATCCATCTTTCCATTTCCCTATCCATTCCTTTCTTCTTTATCCTTTTTCTTTCCTTTCCGCCAATCCATGGTCTACCGTGCCAATGAATGCGTGGCTAGGGGCGAGCTTAGTCGCAAGCGTGCCGATCGTCCCAGGATCGGGCTTCCTAGGGTACTATAGTGCCTTACCTCAGCATGCCGGGCTCTGCTGGGGCTGTCATCTATCTTCCCTTGCGGCTCGTGAAATTCATTATGACCAAATTTAATATACCTAATTTGTTAAAAAATGACGGCGACTTGTTTCGCCACCCGTCACGTCTTGATTCCCAGGAGGGCGAGAAGCGACTAACTGAGAACCATTTCGCTACGTTGAATGTGAGAGGAAGGATAGATGAGTGTGGAGGAAGCAAGGAAGGTCTATCGGGATCGTAGCGGATGGAGATCTGTGGTCTCTGCCTACCCCAACAGGAGACAGGCGTGACGATATGTATGTATGTATGTATTTATAAGGGAGGGCAATGTTCAGCCGTTGACTTGTACAGCTGTATTGATAATTATCATTGTTATAGGTACGATAAGAAGTATTACAAAGACATTTTTGTATTTAGTATATAGTTTTTATTGATCTATATATTTAATTAAATTATATTTATGTTATATGTCAGATAGTACGAGCGCATCGCAACCAGTGTTTCTATCACTTTATATGTAATGGAAGCTCTGTTCTCTACAATAGAACTGCGAGGTTTTAGCTAAAGTAGTTATTGCTGAGTCTCTGACAAAATTTATCGCCAACGAAAAAGCACTGGAATTTGTAAACGGGGCGCGTACGTAAATAGAATTCCATTTGCATTTCAATGATGTTTGAAATTATTACGGTTTTCTTTAAATATTATATAATCAAATATTTTCAGATGAATGTAAAACTCAGAAATATTTAAGGTTGAAGCTTACTCGCCTAAAAAAACAAACAAAGACGAAAGGTTTCAGGTAAATATTATAAAATACATCAATCCGCCCTGGATTAGAATGGCGGGTCCATAGTTAACGTTCATTCCTTCCAAAATAGGGAGGCTCGGTCAAACTCATCAGTCAAAAAACAAACATATCGCATTTATGTATAAAGTAAAATATAAAAAAGTGTTTGATAATTAGTAGCAGTATTGAAATTATTCAACATTATTAAATTAATATTTTCAAGAGTTCACAGGTTGTCATAATAATTAAATGTCCAATTAGAGTTGCCCTTCACAATGTCTTTTCTTTTATAAATGTATATTACTATTGAAAGAAATATTATATTGAAAGAAATGTATATTACTATTGAAAGAAATGAAGATCACATAATTTATAATAATAAAAATAAAAATAGAAAACGTATATGATAATTTAATAAATTATCATATACGTTCATTTTATAGATAATAATTTAACAATAAACTAAAGTTAAAGTCGCAAAAATATATATTTTAGCTGAACATATGAATGCGTAGAAAAATAAACATTTGTTCTGAAAAACTAGAGCTAATCTGGGCTATTGTTACTTATAAACAAATAAGATTTATAAAAACAGAAATTAATGTGTTCACACATTTCAAAGAAAATAATAAAAAGGGTTGTTTTCTCCACTGACAGATTGTATATTTTATTTTTTTCTTTTCAATAATTAGTTTATTTTTATTTACTAATTTGAATTATACTTAACCTGTTGTTTTTTATCATTGGAGTAAGTTTTAACGTGTGTTAGTACTTACTCTGTTAGCTTCCTAATAAATAAATGTACTAAATTAACGTAATGTAGTCAATAAATTTTATCATGATACATTCTTATCGTCAAATTTTATTAGGTCCTGAATACATTCCTGTCACGAGTTTTGAGAGTTGTGTGTGTCTTTAATGCGGGCCGGGGAAATGAAATTCCTTTATAAATATTTTCTAACACACATGTTGCCGTGTTTTGTTTTGTTTTACCTGAGTATATAAAACGGGAACAGCAACAAATATATATTATATATGGAACGTGATTTAATTATAGTGATTTTTTTAACATTTAGTCTATTCTTCGATTTTTAAAAGTTAAAAGTAAGTATTTACAGTAACACATTCAGTATATCTATTGTTGTGTGTTTATTTTAAATATTTTAAAAAGTTATAACTATGCTCACGTTTTATATAGCTATGTGGAATATTTATACTATAGCGTGTTCCGTTTAGTATTCGGATTTATCTGTTTTTAATAGTGGTTTTGGAAAAGTGGGTGGATAAGCTGATCATACGATGCTAATTAAGAACCGTCGTTCATGAGCATCTGCAACATAAGAAAAATGCATTTCCTACCTTAAAAAGTAAAAGATGGAAATGAAGGTAGGATAAGAAGGGAAAGTGTTGGAAGAGGAAGCGAGCTGAATCGATGGTTCCGGATCCGTGCACTCACTCTACGAAACGCGTTAACATCATAAAATGTTAAAACTTAACACCGATAATCTTTAAATGGTAGTGTGTAGTTGTACTTTCTCTTTCAAGGCGGCGCATTCATGTTTTCATGGCTTTATCATATCATTTTATATATTTTTAATTCATATATCTATAAAAAAAACTTTGTTTTTTTTTCAGTTTCACCATATCTGTTTCACAGTAAAAATATCTAATTTCCTTAATTTTTTATCTCGCTTATTACCACTGTACACAGAACATCAAAGTTTAAATTAGTTCTAGTAGAGCATGCGAGTAGTTTAACGGATATATTATATGTAGCACTTATAATTATTCGAGGACCTTCACTTTCGAAACGAGAAATTTCAAACACTTGACCTAGTAGTTGTATTCCGCGGAGCTAATGTAACATTGTAAGTTAAATTGTTAATTTACTATGTATAAAAGTTTATTTTATTTGTTATTATTTGTAATAAAGTAATTTATTTAATAATGTTGTTTTTCGTTTATAAGTAAAAGTTTGCAATCAACATCATCATCATCATAAGCAGTCTGCTAATTCGATCTTCGGTTTCTCGTATAAAGTTTGTGTCAAGTTCCTTGAGCAAACCTTCATTCTATTTAGCTGCGAGGCGTCTCACATATTTTGGCATGTTTGTCAAGACACGGTCTCCACTGGAGCATACGCCCGCTCCACCAGTTGTCGGTTCTACAAGCAATGTCCAGATTATTGCCACTTCAATGTTCTAACTCGAAGATACTATAATTTTAATATATCGATAACTTTGTCGTTATATTTTTAGTTTGAATATAAGAGGAAGGATGGATGAGTGTGAAGGAAGCAGGGATCGGGTGTGCCGGGATCGTAGCGCATGGAGTTCAGTGGCCTTTGCTAACCCAAACGGGAGATAGGCGTGAAGACATTTATGTATGTATGTATGTCGTTATAACTCTTGTGCCAGCTAATAATTTGTTTTTTCATGTTTGTATGTACATGTATGAAAACCAATCCACAAATATGGACGCACTGTTAACTTGCCTGCAAACTTCGTGCGCATTCTTTTAGTAATTTCATATAATCTATAAGATTGTTTGGTTCTTGTTACAATAACTTCCATTTAATTCATGTAAAAACATAAATGATTTTCAAAAGAAATACAAGCTATAATAAAAACCTGCTACAAGTACATATGTACTATAAATAATTAAGGAAAACTCATTAGCTTTTCATTTACGTGAGTATATATATATTTGTTCATAAGCAAAATCAAATAGTTCACGAACTTGCATTGACCCCAAACTTGTTATTGACAATTCTAATCTAATCCGTTTATGTTGTGTTACATTAAGTTCTGAAAGGGCCTTTGAGAAGATGCTTTGTTTGATTTGATTTACCGATTAATGTTTAGAATACATCTACGATATACTCTCCATAATGAAAATTACTTTGACAACCAATTTTCTTAACATTTCTTTGGGTATAAGGATTTGTATGTCCAAAACTTAGAAATACCATGAAACTTTTCGCGCTTAATTCAATTGTACCTGCCAGGAAGATGTTTCTAATTTATTTCTTGTGGTCAATTTGAGTATTTTAAAACTATAACAAAAACTCTTTTAAAATTATTTAATAAGAACTTAAATTTTGTCAATTTTTTATTCTATAGAATGCATGGGTCAGCATGCGCGAGGAAGTATCAAATTTTGGAAATAACCTGAGTACTGTAGGTACTAGAATAGGTGTCACGATTACTTTGTTTTATTTAAAACGTATAGTATAATTCGATGAGTATCAGTATATTCCTTCTCTGTCAGTATATAGGAAGGCAAACTTCCTATCCCATAAAAAAAGCTGATGCGAACGCTGCGGCGAACTTTTCTAGAAAATCTAAGAAGTGTCAACTATGTATGATAAACATACAAGCATATATGTAAATCTCTCTCAATGTTCTAATCAAATTTTAATTTCTACACAATTACAGGCGAATTTAGATGCAGTGTTATCAACACACATGAGACATACACAAACTACACCTTGATACCTGAAAATTGAATTTGTGAAACAGAATCTTTACCTCAGAATTCAGATACTCAAACTGTTGGGCCAAACAGTCGATTTAGGGGACTCAGCATCGAATAGATTACTATACTACTTATGACAGTCACCGTCGTGTATTTAGAAGTATTATTACTATAACACATATGTGTTATATTTATTTGTTACGTATACTATGCTCTCGTGTTCACATTTATCACTAAAAGATTCACATTGTCAAACCACAATGTACATTTGTATTATGGAATTTGCATCCACAGCTAATATTAAACTTTTGCAAAGTTCTCATTCGCACAGCCGGGGGAAGTTTAAGCGTAAGGTCTGTGTTTCTACATAGAAATTGCACAAGTTTGCAAAATTTACAATAGCGCCTCGTTAAATGATTTATATAGAATCAAATACAGGAATGTTCCTTTAAAGGGACGTTTTTCTGTTACCAAAATTTATTGTTTTTCTACATCTGTGTAACCATTTACAAGTATGATATTTTGTGCAATATTATTGTTGGTTTTTTATTATTTCAGTTTCTATTATATCGAATTACTTAAATCATTTATCATTATTAGTACATACTTTCTTTGGTATTTATTATTTTTGACCTGTATTTTACTTAAATTGTCTTCTTTTTCCTCGATGATAGCAATTAGTATAACAAACATATCAGGGATAGTAAAAGAATAACAATTATGTACTCGTTAAATTATCACGTTGACCATTATCATCATGATCATTACAGTTGGAACAGTTCACTGCTGCATATTGGCCTCGTTCAAAAGGATGAGAAAGAGTGATGCTGTAATCCTCGCGTTTGGCGGTCGAATTAAAGATTCCAGATTGCTTTTTCACAAGGGAAATAATAAAAACATTAAAATTTTGAAAACAACTAGTTAACATTATGTGAAACATATATTTATTTCTAAAATTAAACGTGAAGTTAATATTAATATTATAATCGGGTAATATTTTAATGTATTATGGGAAATGACAAAGGATCTAAAACAATATGAATTTTCATCAACATTCACTATTGATAAATGAAAGGCGATTGGAGCATGATGTCAATGCCGTGAAATCCTTTGTTTTTATAACACATTAATTTCAGTATTTGGGGTATTAAGCTTATTGTAGTCCAAAAACGTGCAGAGCGCAGACGAAGAACTTTCCTAGTTGTAATAATCAACACTGAAGAGCGTTCATTGTACATTGTTTTTCTCTTTGAAATATTCCTTTGTTTATTTCAAACAAATTTGTACAGTCCTAAACAGAAAGTATGACGTACAATTATAAACAAAAATTAATGATCCTCATGCTGAGTGTTTGCCGAGTATAAAAAAATATATTTATGTACATAATATTTAGTTAAATTAAATTATATAATACCTTATAAAATATGATATAATATTATTCATAAAATGATCTCTTGACTTTATATATATATATATATATATATATATATATATATATATATATATATATATATATATATATATATATATATATATATATATATATATATATATATATATATATATATATATTCAAGCCTATATATGTATGTACGTATATATACATACATATACAGGCTCCGTGTCCAACAGTGGGACATATATGGGCTGTAAAAAGTCTATTAGACCTAAAATGTTTTTCAGTTTAATGTTCAAAGTTATAGTAGTAGTTAATACAAATGTTTCTACAATGAATTTATTTGAAATACAAATATTTCTAAGCTTGTTTGTTACAGCGTATTTACTGTTGTTAACATGCTTCATTGCTATTTACATTGTCTAGAGGTTAGTTCGAATTCGTCATCCTCAACGCAAATCTGTGATTTACTTGTAAAATTACAATATTTTTGCGATTATTATAATAGATTTTTTGCTACAATTTCTTTCGATGCGGTGTGAACATTAATTTTAAATTTTTGATGAAAAAAGCTATTTTATTCTAACCACAAACTAGATTTATTTATCTTACTCTTAATAAAATATTTCTATTTTATTTACATTTTCTATTATACATTTTATAGACCCTTTAAATGGGTTTTCCCTTTTCATTCAATTTTTTTCCCGATAACCGCTTAAACCATTGAACGTCAAATAAAATTCGAATTGTCTTTAACCAATATTTCACCGAATGGCTGATATTCTTTGGCATTGTCAAAGGATTTATCGTATCACAGTATCTTTAACCTCTATTACCATGGGGAGTGCTCCAAGACATTTTTTTTTCAATAACTCCTGCCGTTGAATTTTTCAACCGCACCTTCTATTTAACCCAAAAAACTTCTGCGTTTTTGTGAAAACTTCAAGCACTACCACTCTGTGGTATTTTCAAACTTATACTACTTTGGAACATTAAAACAATAAGTACATAGCTTTCATAAAGGCTGAATATTGTTTCTTTGGCCTCCTATCTCATCAACAAGCTAATTGTAATGTGCTAAAAATTCGTTCATTGATATGTTTATAAAATTACTTCTTAATATTTGAATAAAACCTTTAATTTAAATTATAATTTTATTTTTTATTGGCTGTTTTTCACTTGATAAATTGAGTCATGCTTCGCTTTTCTCGTACTTAGAATTAAAACTTTACTTAGCATTCAGTTTATTACATAATATAATACCATCTAATTATATTTTTCAATTATTAAGAAATCATGTTATTTGGTTTATTTCAGGTAACAATTCAGACATAAAATAAAAATAGAACAAATATTTTACTAAACGGTCTATTTTAGTTCTCTGTACGCTTAAAGAAATACACGTGGATATTGTTAGCTTTTAATGTAACGTTTTATCACATAACAACTTAACTTTTAATTGATTTTTTTAATTTATTAAATGTATAAATTTGAGGTCTGATATTCTATTTAATAACAAATAAAATATCTTAATATTTCTTAAACTTCTCGTTTGATCGGGCTATTTGTCGCATCTACGGGGAGGCCCATATTCAGCAGTGGACTGCCATGGGCTGATGATGAAGAGTTCTTTGTTTGAAAAGTTCCAGATGAAATATAGGAAATATGTCTAAAGTCAGTTTATTATATTAATACAATATATTTATATTATTTTATGACAACCACAGAACGAAAAGGATTTCGAAGAAGAAACAAACGAGAAGATGAAGAGATCCTACAATATACTTACTAACTTTACATTATAAACTATATTTAAAAACTTTAACTTCATTTTATTTTAATTATCGTTTATACAACATTAATTTATAATATTAGATTAATAATTATTAATTATTTATTAAGATAATAATAATTAAATAGAAGTATGTTAATACATTCTTTTTATATTAAATCGAATGAATTCAATGTAAATTTGATATTTTAAGAACACTGCTAACATAAAAAATTAGATGTTTTTGTTTGTTGTTACTATTGTTACCTCATTGTGTTCCACCGAATCAATTTTCACTTACCTCATTGCCTTCGTCGAATACAACAGCATAATTGCTGCGCAAACAGCTAACAAGTTGGAAGCTTTTAAATTTATTTCGTTTCACCTTCAATATTAACATTATTTCACGTTGAATAATTATTTCATGTTAAAAAGAGGAAGATAATGGAATCTATCCGCAGAAGGATGCTGGGAGGAAGTATTAATGCATGATATGTGAACAGTGGTAGACTCATGCTACATTATAAATGGGTCGATCCGACTGAGAAAGTACCCTCACAGAATATCTAGCTTTAAGTGGTAACATATTTCAAAGGTCGGCAAGGCTTCTGTATTGACCACCGTATATATGACAAATTTGTATGGACTGTGATGATTGTTTTCCATCAGAAGATGCGCTTGCTTATTTGCCTTTCTATCCGATAAAAAAATGATTTGGTCGCATTTACAATTAATAGCAGTACAGTTCAGTTAGATGAGACAGAGAAAGGGAGGGATCTCGATCTCTCTCACTTTACTTAGAGCAACCATACATCTCAATATAATTCTTTATTTTTGTTAGATAAATTAGCCTTCTTTTCCTTAACGTAAGGTGCACGATGAAACGAATCCGCACTTCTTCTAGTCTATTAATGGGAAGCGAAAGTAATGATACTTGAAGTAAATGTATGTTCAGGTAAACAACACTACATTAACCTTTATACACGAACTTCCTCAAATGAGTCACTTATTGATTCAACATTATCTTCTATAATATGAACATTAGTACTGTATTCCATATTATATGTTACTTCTTTTAATTATTACGCTACAGACAATTTTGATATTTTTTCAAATTAAGACTAGTATTATTTTGTTACTAGAATTCGTGCTAAACAACCAATAATCCAACTAAGTTTATATTATTTTTATTTTAACAGCCTATATATGTCCCACTGTTGAGCATGGGCCTCTCCATTTCTGGTGGAACGGACGCTAACCCACCACGCTTTTCCAATGCGGATTGGCGGGGTTAGCACTCGGAATAAATATTTGTAAACCATAGATATATTTATTTCCATGCGGGAATCGAACTATCGACCATTGACTCCGTGGGCGGAGGGCCTCACTACTGAGCCAATTATATTACTTATACTAGGAAAAATCCAATGGTATAAACGATCCCATAACCTTAGAAAGTAAGGTTACCTATTAGTTGAACTAGTGATACTTCACTTTCATTTGATAATAAATTTTCGAAAAGTAACACTTCACTCTAGTAACCAGGTAAGCGTTAGTTACAAAGTGTGTAGTTAAGTGATAATCTAATAGGTATATTGATAATAATATGAAACATCAATATAAATAATATTTATTCGTAGTAAAGTTGCAAAGTCCAATTTTATTCTATTTTAGCTCAAATAGGTGTTAACCGCATGATTGTAAAAATATATTCAGATTAGCAGATCTTTTCATTATCTTTGCTGGCTCCAAAATAACTTGAAAGTGAAATAATACTTATATATAGGTGAGATAACTGGAGTGTAAAATTAGTTTGGTGGTGTACTGAGAGTCTCAAGATGAGACACGTATTGAGGTTACATTTATAACGGTACTCTCAGAGAATTTAAGATAAAATACAAATTTTCACGAAAATATAATTTTATTGAAAAAAAAAACTATTTTCATTAATTATTTCAAAAGAAATATTCATATTTCAAACGTCTATTTGTTAAAAATTAGCACGGTGCTTCATAAAATTACATTTAAGATTTTCATGTAAGTTTCACACATAAGCACCTACATTAAAATTAATGCCGACCTAATTGGTTCAGTGTTGACATAACTGCTTTCGGAGTCAATAGTCCTGGTCGAGATAATTACACACATTATTGTGCCTAGTGGTACACTTCGAGTCTGCCTATCCCAAAAATATGCCTTGGGGGTTTAACGTACATTACATCAGATGTGGGGAAGTTTCATTGCCCTGAAATTGTTTGTTATATGAAATGTGATAAAGTATATGTACCATTATGAATAACAGACAAGTTGTATGAAGATGATTTTGTGATCCCTCCTGCACTTGGTCAAAAGATTCTTTTAACTTTTTTAGCAATTGACTTTTAAAACGGTCAAGACTACAAATAAAATAATGAAGAATAAAACTCTTTCGGATGAAGTTATTATATAAAGGCCCAATAGTCCTCAGTTTCATTCTGCAGAAAATAGTAATGTACATATATTAGAAATAGCCCTATTTCCATTAGTCTTAAATATATAATCTAGAAAACTTACAAAGTGTATTTAAACGTTATTTTCTTGGAATAATAAGTTATTAACATTTATGAAATTCACATGGGACTTACAACTGTAGATACCTATCGTGTGTATAAAAAAGAACATAAAAATATGAATTCCACATTATTTGTATAAATTTTACCTATACGGTAAGCATTTTTTGTGGAAGAATTTCACCTTTTTGACTTTCTTCCCCAATTTATTTTTTATTTTTAGAAAGACACTATAATCTCTCTAGGAAATGGGGTTTAAAAACTGTCCCCTCAAACCCACCCTTGGTTTAAAAAATGATTTATTTTTGCTACTGCACCATATGGACGAGAAACGTGCATATGTGTCTTGAAAGGCTGGCAAGGCATTTGTAACGCATCTGGCATTGCAGATCCATACCCGCAGGGGTGTGGGATCGAACCTCGGGAATGAACCCCAGTGCTCGTGCAGCAACTCAAAGAGGCGACCACCCTCCGCTGTTCCCAGCGTTTTTTGGGCGTCCTTTAAGGATTTCGTGTCGTCGAGATGTGGCTGAATCTATTCCAATGTTGGGTCTGTCTTTGGCCCTCTCCCCCGCGGGAGCCAAGCGGTGACAGAAGGATTTCGCGTGGGAGCGGGTGTCCCTCAGGTGGACGAGCGTGTAGGAGAGCTAGGTTATGTAGGTGTGAGTGTGGTCTATTATCCGCTCGGTGAAACATCTTTCGAGCCAACCGGACCACAAACTCATGGATGCTCTCCATCCTGAGGTACCTCGATATTACATCATTACGTACATAGCGAGCCGCCTTCACGATGGCGCGCAGAGATAGATTCTGCTGGATCTGGACGCGTTTGCGGTGGGTGTCTGAGGTTAGTGACCACCAGATCGGCGTAGCATAATTCAATCGGGAGCGAACGTGCGCCTTGTAGACCGACAGATTCATACGCATTGGTATATGAGCGGTGATGACAACTTGCCATTAGACGCCATGCTTGTTTATCTGCTGAACTATAAATAAATATGGATCATTAACTTCATTCAGATTGACAATATAATGGACTTAATATAAACAGTAATATCATAAAAAAAAATTATTCTAATTTTCAGTACGTTGTGTAGCATATTAATACGGTGGAATGTAATGTAATGTGGTGGAATGTAGGTGGAAATAAGTAGAAAGACTGTATTTAGTTTAGTCGTGGAAAATTATATTTCGCTAGAACTTGAAATTGAAGTTTATAACATAGTATCGCATGTCAGTGTTACGAAGTTTTGATGAAGTCGACTAAAGTTGTGGTTAGAAGTTTCGTAAAGTCTACAAGTCAAGTTGACGCTTACGCTCTTGCACGACAATATAATTATTTTTCTTATAGTTTTGTTGTATCTAGCTAGCGTAGCGTCATTCGTGAAATGATTAAAAAATGGTAATTCGTTCAAAAAGCAACCATAGACTTTAAAATCTTCAAAAAATAAAAGACATCGAGAAATATAGAACTATTTTGATTATTGGTAACCTTTGCTAAAAGCGCGGTATCCATGGATACCGTATTGTTAAATCCAGGATGGATACCGTATTATTGGATTAACGTCCGCAATGAGTAGATTATTGAGTAGCGCCAACAACCTCCTCAGCACATTGGCTGTAAAGCTAGACAGTCCCCTCTGGAGGTGTTGGAATGGTGCACACGTGGCTGCAGTGGTTGCGAGGCAAGTTTAAGACTATTTTTATTTCCGAAATAACTAACTAACTAACGTAAGTTTTAATATGTTAATGTAATTTTGCTCTTAAAATTAAAATTTGTAAAATCGCACATTAACTTAATATAAAATAAAATGTAAAATTAAATTATCTCATTATTGTTTTAAAATTATTATAGACATATATTATTATTCTCAAATTTGTAATGGTTTATTAATGTATTATATTTTAATGTTTTAAATGTAAAATATATTTTTATAAAATTTTGTAATTTTACGAACACTAGATTATAAGAAAGATTGTTACTAACGATATATGGGCTAGTCCTGAAATAAAGTTTTATTATTATTATTAACGTTTTGTTTTTAATATAATTATTTTATTTCTACTTCCTTTTCTTATTATTGACAATTGACGCGCCTAAATGCAGTTATTTGCAACATTAGAAGCATTGCAGAAGTGAGCTGGCCTTTGATAAAGATGTAGCTTATATCTTTTTCAAAGCTGTTTAAAGTCAATCAAGGTGGTCAAAGTAAGGGTTTCCTTCATTGCATCGTGACGAGTGATGAAAAATGGATTCACTATAATAATCTAAAGAAAAGAAAGTCATGCGGACTACCCGGTCATGTTTCTACGTCGTCGGCTCGGCCAAATATACACGCTGCGAAGGTTATGATACGTATTTGGTGGAATCAGGTCGGTGTTTTTTATTATGTGCTGTTGAAACCAATCGAAACTATCACTGGAGAATGGTATCAACTGCAATTGATGTGACTGAGCCGACCACTGTGCCCAAAATGCCGCAAAACCACGCAAAAGTGATTCTGCTGCATGACAGCGCACGGCCTCATGTTGCCAAACCCGTTGAAATTGACATGGAAACGCTCAAATGGGACATCCTACTCCTCTTATACTTCAAATAATATGTATGTAAACTTTTTAGGACACAAGCTGCATATTTGTAAAAAAAAACAGTGAGGACTTAGTTGGGCACCTAATAATTATTCCTCTTTGGAGCACTTCCCCATGTAATCGATGTTGAAAAATGAAACATCCCTCCGCAATGACAAAGAATCTAGATTTATTGTATCAGCGGTAATAACAAATTTAATGATTTAAAACTACTTGTTATAAATCTATAGGGAAAAGATATTTTGAACGCACAAAAAGGGATATTAATTTTTGTAAGATATTCGTTCTAAACCATTTTTCTAAAATTTGAGGTGTACAACTATGGATGCTCCGTCGATCATGGTGGGTTCCTCTAGAAATGGGGAGACCTTATACTCTACAATGGGACTTACACGGGCTCCAAAAAGTAATTAGATATGTAAAATTTACGTGTAGGAATGTGTTTAGACACTTTAGATTTTTATTGCTTTCACCATTTAACAAGTACCTTCGCATATACAGTTAAAACAAGTCACATATAAAGTTTCCTGAGCCCAGTACAGTCCTCTCGAAAAGATTATGTAAGAATTTCCCTAGGGCACACAAAACTAAGAAAATTATGGAAAAGTAAAAAGTTGTCCCTAGCTAACTTTCTTACAAGTAACTTATTACATCTTACTTTTACAATAATTTCGTAATGTGATTTAGGTATTTCCTTAACTCAATCATAATATTAGGAGTTTGTTTTTCATAGCCATTTGTGTTATTTGTAATGCATAAATATTATAAATCCTATTTAAAATATAATTAATTTTAATAGGAATGCAACAGCATAAAATATACTTAAATTATTGTATAATTGTTCAAAATAACAATAAATAATTTGCCTTTTATCTAAGTATAAGAAAATGTATATAATTAAAAAAAACGTATTTATTATTGTTTTTTTTCGGTTTTGAATAGGATATTTCTTTTCGTGGCTGTCATAGAAAGTGACTATGGGGGCAAATACAACTAGCTGGTTAGAGACGTCTACCTGAAAATAAAAATCAATTTGCGATCCCAATCTATTCGCCAAGCGTAGGGATTAGAACCTCCTTTCATTCGTGAGAGCAAATGAATGTCATAAGTACATACGCAAACGTAATAAATAAATATATCCCGACGCATATATCAAATCCAGGACCATTGCCTTGGAAAGCAAACACAAACTCGCTAATACCCCATAAGTGTTGTGATAAATTTTATGCTGAATTTATGGCGACTTACGTGAAAAACATTTATTGTTTGAGAAATCTTTAATCAGACATAATTTGAACTTACATCCTGTGTAGTAGTACTAGCAGTTGAATAGTACTTAACCCCGTTGTTAGTGAGACAAGGAGACTACTTCAACCACTTGTGACGATGTCAATGAGAAATGTGCAGGTTTTTTACTTCACTGCTCTCAATTCGGAACGACATAAAAAATTATTACACAAAAAGAAAACGACGATACATAGAATTGGGTAGCCCTTTAATGTGCCGGAAATTACAGAGTAAAAACTTTTTTATGTATAAGTACATGTGTACATTTAACAGGTATCTTTCTTTACAAAGCGTGCGTTCTATAGTAATACAATTAGAGCCCTAATTATTACATATAAATAATATAGTCTTCCAAATTGATAATGCTTGGTTTCATCGACCAGTTACTGACAGCAACTTTCTATTTTAAATGATCCAGTTGTTTAAAGCGGTGACGGATAACATGATACAAATTTGTGATAAAATATTGACTAATGCATCCTTGAATGAAAATCAATTTATTAACAAAGTACTAACTGTTTCAAGCAGATGATAATATTCTTATCAAAAAGTGTATACTTTAATAAAGTTATATTATACTTCATGAACAATGCAAACGAGAAGTTCATTCGCCGCAAAGATAGTTTCATCCTTAACATCAGGATGAGTCGTGATTCAGTTCATTCAATTCATTCAATCATGAAATCATTTTTCCACCACTCTGTATTAATCAACTACCTTCAGCGAGTCGATACGACATTGAAACTTTCAAAAAGCAAGTTTACATATTTCCCAAAGGCCAGCAACGCCTTTGCATGGCTTATGGTATTGCAAATATCAATAGATGCCATTGATTGATTTTCATCAAGCAACACGCTTGCTCGTTTGGCTTCCTATCCAATAATACAAGGACATTGCAATACATTTGCAAGATTCTCTTCATGATGAAATATTTACAAATTGGTCTGAGTTTCTCCGAAATATTATTTCATATCTTGATGTACGGTATACATTTCTTCGCATACGTGTCTTACAGTCGTCGAGAATTGAGGGAGCAAATACCAATAGATTAGCAACAGTATCTATCTGAGTAATAATTATGATCCACCAACAATTTAAAAACTATTAAAATATATAATATATTATAGCATTTTATATTATATAATAATATAAAATTCCTTGGGAACTCTAAACATATTATAAACTCAAAACATTATATGGAAAATTTCCCTTCTGTGTTCAAATGTTGTTATTTGAAAGCGTGAAAAAATAAATGATTAAACCTGTGTTTTTAAAACTGGAGCTATGTGCCCTAAGGCATACTTACTCATATATTTTTATTGTATTGCCCAATAGTTTTTATGTATGGAGAACATTAATTTACAGACAATTGTGAAAAGGTAAATAACCATTGGCGTTATTTGCAATATTATAGGTTTTTATCCCGATTTCAACAAAATTTTCGCAAGGCCTAAGGTGAGACGAAAATCATAAATTCTGGAAGTAATTAACGCCCCGTTAACGGCCCAAGAAATTAGGTGGAAAGCCGTCAAGTGGATCTACGAAGTTTCAAGTGTCCTTCACTCGATGCTCGTCCAACAATATTCTGGTTGGTATTTTTTTGTATAAAATAACTGTATCTATGACTTTATTCATACTTATGTTGTATGTATCCTTTTATATTATTTATGTATATTTATGTATGAAGAAAAAACTTTGTACCCTCTTGAGGAGTGTGAGATTTGTAGTGTTTGAAGTTCATAGAAGAAGTGCAGAAATGTCAAATAAAAAATAAATGAAAATTATTACATTTAAAAATGACTTTTTCAATTTTGACTACTGGAAGACCACTAGCAAAAATAAATATTAGGATCGCAACTAAGTTCTCGCTGTTCTTCAGTTCCGCTCATATGAAGACTGACTGAACTCATCGAAAATTGGTTTGATTCGTGCAAAGCATCAAATAAAGAACACTTTTATTGTAACGGTATTCGAGCTATGCCAGAAAGATGGGCAAAAGTTGTAGCTAGCGATGGGCAATACTTTGAATAATATATATGTAGGCATTTTCGCACACTTAAGATTTTAAAAAGAAAAAAGCGATAACTTAGTTGCGCACCTAATACAAAACTAGAATAAAGGAAACTTCAGTAAAACGTACTTCTTTTTTTACAGACTTTTCACAGCCACATTTCTGGAGGTACGGACATTAACCCACCATGTTTGCCTAAGGCGGATTGGTGTGGCACTTTGACACTGAATTGAACTCGCGACAATTGAAAGCGGTACCTTCGGCACTGAACTGATTAAGCCATTTATTGCTTATCCTTTATTAATAACTACTTATATATGTCACATTATTTTTAAATGATTTGTAATCATGGTTGTAGATTGTAGTCAGAAACATTTTTACTTCTATATTTTTAAAACTAAACCCGTTTTACTTTTTTTTCAATATTAGTGGTTGAATAAGGTATTCACTTGTGCACGTGTATGCACAAGTCTTGTACTTATAATTGTTAATGTTATAAAAAATTGAATCAACTAGTTTAAAGACGGTTACATTATTCTTCTAGTTTATTAAAACAACATTTTCGCAGTATAAAAGTCACGTTATTTCAGTTCAGTTCGTTATTTTATACGTTCAGTATGTTATTTTATACTTCAAATACCTATTTGAAATACAAAATAATGTAAAATAAAAATCACTTTGAAATAATCCCAACAACGTATAGAGAAAAAATTTAAAAGAATCAGTTCAAAGGTAAATATCGAGCTGACCTTTAAGCACAGTAATTGTGTGTTATTTTTACCCATTTTTGTTTGGAGAAATGCAAGAAACAATTTTGTAGGCAATTTTTTACCTTAAAAGGTGTTTTACATTTTTTCTTTTCCTATTATTTACATCATTTGCGCTTTATTTAAATCCTTTCATTACATCTAAAAACACGATAGAAATATTTCAAAACAATTGCTATAAAAGAGTAAAGAGGTAAAACAGTATTTTAATAATAGACAATATTCTTGTATAAATAAAAGAGTGTAAACAATACATTTTATCAGGCATACTTTAATTACGGGCTTATTTTATTTATGAAAGTAACAGGTAAATGAGCAAACAAGACACGTCATGATAAGTAGGTAAATATCATTGCCCATGGAGATCCGCCAGATACATTGCCTTCTTTAGAGTAAATATGTGAACAATGAGACGAGTAGAAAGAAGGATTTATTGAGAGAAGAAGGGAGGAAATATGGGAGTAATGGGATCTCTGCAGTCCCTACGAAATGCTATCACGTTAGAAGGAAAACTGCTACCACTTAACGCTGGTATTCGACTATCAAGATATAGTTCACGGTTAACAGATCAAAATTATTCCAAAACGATGTCTTCAGTATCATATACCCGGAACACTACATTGCTTGACATTGACCTCCCTTTGAAAAGTTTGACAGGCAAATTGGGTAGAAATTGTTAAATCACCGTTATTATATATGACGTTACCATGACGATATCAGGACAGCCTTATTGTATGAACTGCAATGACACACCAGGTTTATTTATACATGTTCATTTCATCAACAGCCTGCAGCTGTCCAATGCTGGACATAGGCCTCCCCCATGAAGCGCTACCTAGCCCGATCTTCGGCTTTACGCATCCAGTTTCTGCCAGTTGCCCTGCGCAGATCGTCGCATTATCTAGCCGGGGGGCGTCCCACACTAAGTTTACCGAGACGCGGTTTCCACTCCAACACTTGTTTGCTCCAACGATTGTTGGATCTCCGACAAACGTGACCGGCCCTGATAATGACTGCCGTAATACTTTTTCATGTGTAGTCTTTATTATAAACTAATATAAAAACAATTGATTAGTCGTCAAGACTTTTGCAGTTGTTCAAAAGAATACAAAGCGCGATGCTGCCAATGACTACCAGGGCGCGTGGCGTAAATCAACTATTTCCATCATTGTTATTGATAATCATTAATTTGCATACTGAAATTTACAACACGTTTTGTAAGAATACATCCTCAAAAATGTCTCAAAATATTATAAGTTATTATGCCAAAGCAGTAATCAATCCCGCGACTCTTGTTCAGAAATTAAAAGAGATTGAATATATAGTAAAATATACGTATTAATATGTAATTAATAAAGGAAGTTGATGCTGGTGCCTGCTAGATGGAGCGACGATCTGCGCAAGGCAGCTGGCAGAGACTGGATGCGTGTAGCCGAAGATCGGGCTAGGTGGCGCGCCTTGGGTGAGGCCTATGTCCAGCAGTGGACTGCCGCGGGCTGATATTGAATAAAGAAAGTTATATATTTTTTTCATTTTACGTGGAAAGTTATAATATATTTAAAGCACAAATATAAAATTACTAGAAAGAAATAAAGTAAAAAAATTATTTTATTAGGTTTTATTAGGTTTTTAAAAACGGTTCTATATATAAAGTATTTGCCCTAACAAATAGCAAACAATTAAAGAAGACATTCAGAGATATTTTAACATTGTTTGTTTTAAATATTAAATAAGTAGAGCGTAAGTTGTTACTCTGAGTGAGTGAATTAAATGAGTTACTAAGGCTACTCTGTTGTTCATATTAATATCAAATATCATTATCTTCTATAAGAAAGTGGGTGAGTAAGTGGATTTGTGATCAGGGCCATTTCAGACTGGTTTAAGCTGTGTCTGTTATGAGTAACTTTGTATCCGGAATGGCAGTACTGCTATGGTCTGGTTAGTTGTTTGTTGAATAATTGGATATGCTGTGCATATGTCATACAATTGGAGCCATAAAAAATGATTGTGGCCGTTTTTAACATCATTTTAATTTTAATTATAATGATATATATGCAGAATCGTGTTATATCTTCAAAATGTGTTTCATATAAATTTGTGTAGTGGAAGGAAACAAATTTAGGCAAATATTTCTTCAAGAAATTTATTGCTTTGATCAAAACTTTGACATTCGATTGCCTTAATTTTCACCAAGCGACCCGCAGTGCACAACCAGAGTAATAAATTACTTGAATTGAGAATTATTGTATAATAATAAAGCTAAAATTTCAAACTTGGTATATAAAAATAAATAAAATAATGTAAATATAAAATCATCATCATTATCATCAATACAACCATAACTATTCACTGAACTGAACACCGGCGTCTCGTCACTTATAATTTTGTCATAATCCTTACGCCTGGTAGGCAGATTAGAAATCGCAAACTCTCTACTCAAGTAACAAGAATAAAAACAATTTGGTTTCCTCTACGTTGAATATTTATCTTGACACCAAAAAGTGTTGAATAATCTTTACATGTAATGTACGAGAAATTAATTAAATCTCAAAAAAAAAGAGTTTTACTAGTATATAATATACTTTAAATTGGGAAAAAACAGAAATTTCCTAATTTTGACTTGGATTATGTTGCCAAATAAATATCTTATGTAACTAAAGCGTGGTTAAAATTTTGTTGTTTGGTTTTCGGCGTATAATAGAATTATCCTATTTCTTGCCGTAGATATTGAAAAAGGGGACTATTGGAGCTATATCTATCAATCTACAATTACCATTATTCCTCGTGTTTTCCGCGTAAAGATTACAATAATGCCCCTTAATTTTAACTTATTTAAGTAAGTTTACAAGAAAAGTAAAAATAATTCAAACATAGCCCCTAAATATCAATAAATGTTCCAGGCACGTATATATATGTATTACATATAATTTAAAAGCTCATTTTAATGCGTGATTTTCTGAAACGTAGAATTATGTTTTTAATATTGGCTATGTACGTCGATTCAGGTCAAAAGTAATATATTTTCGAAGATTAACGAGAGCTCCACGCAAATTTAATATTAGCTCGCTTAAGATTAGCATACAAAAATTATTAATCTTTCTTTTCGCCACAAATGTTATTCAGCAACTTATATCTACCAGAATTTATAAGGTGACAGTGGTGTTGTTTAATTCTTTTTTCCTGGATAATATTTTATTTATGTAATAAAAAAAATGCTGAAAGTAAAAAGTGTAAACTGCCGGGGATCGAACAAACGTCACTTGGCTTTTTAAGTTAGCCAAGTTAATGGTCATTGGTGGCAATAGACTGGTCACACTTGCCGGAGTAACGACAACCGTTGTAGTAACCGAGTAGTGGAGTGAAGACTGCATCTTAGCAAATGTTATAAGGAACGTCCCCCTCGTAGATACAGTGACAATCAGCGCAGGGTGGCTGATGGGATGAAACTGGAGTCGAAGATCCGAGCGAAGCCTATGTCCAGCAGAGACCTGGAGACTTATGACGATGATGATACGACTATATTTTAATAAAGTTAAACTTAAAGGGGTTCATGCTGATAGCCCAACGGTTAATAGAATTAAACCTACATTGTTGATTCTAAATTCATATTCTTATTCTTCTTGAAATTAGAATAAGAATATGAAAGTGTATAATTTATTATATAATCATTGGACTTCTGAGAATGTCTGAAGAAAAACAGAATGTGTGCTCTCGTTTAAATCCTCCTTTGTCGGGATTTGAACCAAGAAGCCTTAATAAATAAATCTTGTTCTCCAAAATGTGTTCGTCTTATTAGTTTGTGTGTAAACAAAATACAAAACTTTTCAGACATTAAATCAGGCGTTAATTGAAATATCTCTTTAATGTGGATTAACTAAACTTTTAACCACCGCCTGAATAGCGGTTTTAATTCAAGCTAAAATAATCACCAAAGTTACAAACAAAGAAACAAAGTGAATATCAAAGTGTTTTCTAGTAAAAGCCATAATAAAGCCTGAGCGAATATCTGTTAAGTAATTTTGTAACCACGAGAACAATACTAACAGAAATTTGTCAAAAAACTCATAAAGAAAAATCTTTACTGTTCTTATATTTTGAGGAGTATCGGCCTATTTTTTGCATGGCTTTCGGTATTATTATTACTGAATCTGGTCATTTTTGTGTTTATAATAGTATTCAAAACATAGCCTCTACGAGTGTAAATCATTTTATTTATTACTTTTCTTGAATGAAAGGGGCAAAATAAATTTAGTACACACTGCATCCTGTTATAGTATAGAACTTCAGAAGAGTGATGGTAAAATATCTATGAATGTATCCTGCACATAAGATACGTTAGTCTAATCAAACTTTGGAATCTCAAAACGCAGAATAGCGGACATGTGATGTAGTGTCATGTGAGGTTTATTTTTGTATTTATTTCTGAAAAATAAAAAAGAAATTTAAATATTTTGATACTTTTTACTCACCCTAAAAAACGATCAATGTGTAATTCTCTCATTTAAATTCGTAATTAGTTCTTAATACAATATACATATGTATCTATATTTCATTCTAATTCAAAGATAAATAGATCGGAGATCAAAAATTATTATTTATTAAATTACACAGCTGCTTTGTAGAGGTTAATTGATTAGGTTATATCATTCATCAATATATGATTTGCTCCGGTTCATGGTCATAGATAAGATCAATGCTTGATGGATCGTCTGAGAGCGGTCTATCGTGTAATATAATAACGATGTGCGAGAATTTCAAGTTCTCCTTCATATATCACCTGAAATAAATGACTATGCACATAAAGCCGGTGGAGACTAATTTTATAAGAGAATTATAAACGTAGTTTGATTATAGTGATAGAGCCATGGTGACATGCATGGGCCGTGTCCCCTGTCGAGCTAACACACTTCACGGAAATAATCATCAAGCATTTTACTATTTTACCCCGTATTGTAAGTGCTAGAATCCGAAAGTCTAATTTTCTCCTCCCTTTATGTTGCTTTACTCTTTCCTATTAATTTTACTTCTCGACCCGTTATTTACGTTCTTAGTCTTTAGATAGTATTGAAGATGTTCATGGGAGTATATACCGCACATATAAAAAAACCTTCATGTTTTGGATAAGAATAGAAAGTAAATTTTTTTTATGGGATAGGAGGGCAAACGAGCAAGCGTGTCGCGTGATGGAAAGCAGTCAACGCCGCCTATAGACAACCGCAACATCGCAGGAGTCACGGGAGCATTGCCGGCCTTTTAGGTATGTGTAGGCTTGTTTTTTTTGAAGATGCCAATGTCGTTTTGGTTCGGAAAGACACGGTTGGCCGAAGATAGCTAGTTCCACAAAGTGGTGGTGTGTGGATAGAAGTTTCGAGAGAAACGCCCCGTAGTAGATCGCCACTCACCCAGGTGGTGGTGGTGGTGGTCATCCAATTTTAAAGTTTTGTTCTATATTAGGTTTAATTCTTAAGAATGTAGAAACTAATTAATATCGTGAGACCACGAATTTAGCAAATTTTTGTAAAAGTTCGTTCAACATAAGTACAATTATAGATTCTAGTAACACCACTTATTTAGCATATCTGTTTATATTCAATCATCATCATTATTTTCAACCTGAGATAAATCACTGCTTGACGGAAGCGTTCCCTTATCTGTAATCATCTCTCATAAATTCTGTTTTTTTTTGCCATCATTCTGTACTTTTTAGCTAAGGTAAATGATGAATATTTAATAATAGCAGAGTATATTATTTATATATCCACGCCTATCCCCCGCAGGGGTTGGCAGAGACCACTGAGCTCCATCCGGTGCCATTCATCGCAGCGAAATGGCTCGTCATTGGTCGCTTTTCTCCCTCGTGAGAATCAGGACGTGACGGGTGGCGAACCACATCGCCGTCATTTTTCGACAAATAAGGTATATTAAATTCGTCTTAGTGAATCCCACGAGCCGCAAGGGAGGATGGAGGTCAGCCTAGCAGAGCCCTGCATGCTGAGGTAAAGCACCATAGTACCCGGGGAGCCCGAACTCGGGACGATCGGCACGCTTGCGACTAAGCTCGCCCCTAGCCACGCATCCATTGGCACGGCAGACCGTGGAATGGCGGAGAGGAAGGGAAAGGATAGAGAAGAAAGGAAGGGGCAGGAAAGGAAATGTGGATTGGTAGGGTTACCAGACTCGGAATAAACATTTATAAATACATATAAATATTTATTCCGATGCGGGAATCGAACCCGCGACCATTGACTCCGCGGGCGGAGGGCTCCGCCACAGAGCCAATCGGTCGTTTCAATAGCAGAGGCTGGATATAAAAATGTAAACACCTTCGAAATTACGCGAAACATTTTATGTTTTTGTTCCTCTACATTTTGAGGTATATTGAAAACTACTTAGTTCAAAAATCAAATCAATCCATACAAATATGCGGGTATTAATCAAGAATTTCAAGATCCTTTTCCAGGGACAGATTTTGAATGTTAGGTTGATCGGAAGATTTCATTATAATAAAACACTGTTGCTTCCTTAGACTTATAACGAAAAAGCTTATAAAGAAAACACTTTCTCAACCTTATAATGTTTGGATTAATTGTCATTTAAATTTGTAATAAAAAAAGCGACAGGAAAAACAGAGGAAGTTAATGTCAAGGTAAACAAAGATAATGCGCGCCCTTTGTTTCTTTAGTCAACATTTTTAAGGAACGTATTTTTTGTAAATCTGGGGCATTTTCATAAATTAAACGGCATTTTTTATTCATGAACTAAACTCTTTTCTTATCTATTCTATTTAATTACCGAGTTATAAACGACCCTAAATCTGTAGTAATTATTTTATATGTCTGTTTTGTATATATGTACATGTATGTATCTTTGTATGCTTTTATGTATCTATATACATTATATTATATATATAAGTAAAAAAAAAATAATTGTTTTATTTCTTATGCACGCCTTTAAATTTATTAGTTTTTCTAATGGCTGGTTTAGAGGAAAACTTTTTGATATTAAATCTTCTATTATGTAAATACAAGGTGCATTCAAGTTTATATTCATAAAATAAAAACATACTTCTTTATATAATGATGTGATTTTTTAATTTTTTAAAACCTACTGTTCCTGTACTCATCAACTTTAAATGTATAGGAAATGTATAGGAAGAATGTAGCTTTATTTTGAATTATGTGATAATAATGATAAATTTTGGATTTACGGTAATAAATAAACAATTATATAAATTTAGCGATAATAAACAAGTTCAATAATTATATATGATATTATTATTTGGTAGTGGAATAGTAAAATATTAATAATTCCCAAAGAAAAAACAATTAAATTTAAGTGGTAATAATATCATTATTTTCACCGTGCCTTATTTTATACCCCTTTTAAATTATTTGTATATGTCACAGAAGCGTAATTTAATTAAAAAGTTTTCTTTAATCTGAAATGGGAGAAAGTTTGTGAAGACTTGCAAAACTCACAAGATAACTAATTTCTTAGGGTGATGTAAATTTATAGAAAGTTTTTCGAAAACTAACTCTAAAAGAATTTTAATTTATTCTACCCGTTAGTAATTTAAATACATTATGTAAATTTCTTTTCTTTTAAGAAATTTCTTCATTTATAGGAAATTTCAAATATAATTTAGAGATAACTTTGACAGCACAACTTCTACGGGTAGATTTATTTATTTTATTCAAAATATGTCCTTTTTATTTTAATATCGAATTCATCATTCCTCGCCAACCATCACTGATATAATCACGACTTGGCTTTACTCATATGATTGAGTTTAGCTAGATGTGGCTTCAACTCAATCATCGGTGAGTGACAGGGCAACCGTGTTATGGACCGACTTTTGTTTGGCTTTTCGCAACGTAACACAAGTCACAAAATAAAAGTATGTGAGAAGTGTAAGTTTTGGCAGCTGATACCTATTTTTTAATAAGAGAAGAATCAATAGCCCGTTGCGATAATTTCGCTTCACTAAATTATATAAAGCAGTTTGGCAAAAACCAACAAAAATTAATTTGATTAATTTGTTGAAATTATTTTTTAGTGATAGACACATACGATATAGTATAACGTTTTAGACTTTGAATATAATAGCAAGAACGGGCCGGATTGATCAGGAAAGTACCAAACCCTTATGTAATTTTAGCTTAGAAGTTAGGTGGTTTGCGGTTTATGTTACAGTGTTTGTACGGTGAGTGCAGATGTCCGGAGGACTAAATCCTTTGCTGTTCCTTTATTTCCATTACTCCCTTCTTTCTCTCTAATAAAATTCTTCTGCTTCTCTCATTATTCACATTCTAACCCTAAGTTAGGTAATGTGTTTACGTTGCCTTTAATATTGCTTTTTTCATGGGATAGGAAAGCAAACGATCAGGCGTGTTCCCTGATGGAAAGCAATCAACGCCGCCCATAGACTTCCGCAGCGCCGTAGGTAGTGCGGAAGCGTTGCTGAACTTTAAGGAAAGTGTCATTATGGGAGTGGTTATGGGAGAAGGAGGGAAAGAGGGAGGGGGAAGGGTATTGGGTCTCCGGTACTCAGCCGTTCACCGTACGAAGCGCGGAAGGTAAGCTACCACTCAGACGTCGGTTTTCTGCGGAAGTGTGGTACTTCCCCGGGCGAGCTAGCCCATTCATGCTACAGACAAATATTATGCTATACTTGACAAAGCATTCGTCTACAGCGTGGCTCTACCACCATTAAGCTATTGCTGATATAAATGGGTAGCGGTGGTTACTTACTATCACCTGACCCGCTTGTCCGCTGGCCTATCGGATCGATAGAAAAGCTGCTAAGATATTTTCCTTCTTTGAGTGTTAAGTAATGACGATCAATTTAATTGAACACCAAGATTAATTAAGACTTAAAATTGTGTTGAATCGGGGCCAAAGTAACTTGGATACAATCCAAGTTCAACAAACGATGGTTCAATGTGACATGAAAAAATCTTTTCCAATATTTTCTAATTTGGAATTGAGCAATGTTAAAAAAAAGTGACGGGACCTATTTTATTGTGTCAGTCGCATGAATGACTCGGCATTCGCTGATTGTCATATTCAAAGAATTGGAATTGAAGAAAATGATAAAATATTTATTTTGTAAGCCTTTTGTCTATTAATATTCGTGTACCTTACGCACATTTTTATGTAGTAGTGTTGTATCAGATATACGCGGGTCACCCTTAAAGTTTTAAGAAAACCAAAAAGTGAATAAAGTAGGAAGCGATTCATATTTTTATTGTCTTACAAAGTAATCTCCATTTCTTTCTTAGCATCGTCGCATGCGTTGAAATCAGTGAATGCAGCCTTTTTTGGGGATGTTTACCATAGCCTTCTCAAACATGGGCACTACACCTAAGTTTCATAAAGTGCTTTTCTTAGTTTGTTTTTTATTTTTGGAAATAAATAGAAATCACTAGGTCAGAATTGTTGGTACAACTCACAAATACTTCTTCTATGATGAGCCGCATAACACTTATCTTTATTGGTCGACATAAAATGGTCTTTTTAAGCAAAACGTCAGTGAGACCTTGACTTTCAAAGACAGCTTCGACCAAGTATAGACTCTTCGAACCAGTTATATACAGGTTTCTCAGTAAATATCGATTGAAGTTTATCAAAACTTTTTTGTTGATTAAAATCACAAGGATATTTAATGCAATTTTTCATGGTCATCTTTTCTTATGTGTTATGTGAGAGGAAGGATGAATGAAAAGATGGATGAGTGTGGAGGAAGCAAGGAAGGTGTGCCGGAATCGTAGCGGATGGAGATCTGTGGTCTCTGCCTACCCCTATGAAAAAGGCGTGACAATATGTATTTTATACTGGCCAGTTTCAAAGTCTTTCTGTGTGGCTTAGTAAAGAAAAACCACGAAACTACTACTTTGAACTTCATGACGATTTAACGGAACTGATGTTTACATGTATTTTAAAATAGTTTATACGGAATAATTTCATAACTCAAAGCGTTGTTCTATCGGTGAATCGGAATACACTGATTTGTTATATAACGGTATGAATTGAGCATACACTCCATGCCCCTTCTACAGTCCCTCGAGTGCAATTAGGCGAGAACAAATTTAATTTTGTTCTACTGCTCGAGTACCTCAAGTGCTGAAAGGCAATAAAATTGAACAATGTAACGTTATAGCGTTTTGAAAACAAAAAAACTATGGACTCGAGTTTAAAATTAATTACGACAGTGCAGATGATAGAATATGAATTCCTTCAAAGTAAAACAGTCTGTCAAGAGCTTGTATTTATTATAAGGGAACATGTGTGATTACATATATTTTAAGAATTTAATAGACGTAGGAGTGTGTATGTGATGTAGGAAGTTTTGGAGTAAATCCAGTAGATGAAGCGTAGAATCTACTATATTTTGATAGTGGTAGAGCTACGCTGCTATAAGCAAGCTGAATACTTTGTTAAGAATGGCATAACATTTGTTTGTAGGATGAGTGAGCCAGCTTGCCCGCGGAAGTACGACACTTTCGCAGAAAACCGGCGTCTGAGTGGTAGCTTAGCTATCGTGCTTCGGACGGCGAGCGGCTGAGTTCCTCTGACCCAACACCCTCCCCACTCTCCTACCCCCATAACGACACTTTCCTTAAAGGTTGGCAACGCTTCCTCATTGCCTATGGCTTTGCGGATATTTATGGGCGTCGTTGATTGCTTTCCATCAGGTGACACGCCTGCTCGTTTGCCTTCCTATGCCATAAAAAAATACCAGAGAATAAGAACTAATTTGCGGCTTAATTTAACTGTCAAGTTTGGAGATTATGGCAACAATCTTCAATTTTGTGGGAGGCCAATGTCTGGAGGGAGCTATAATGGCTATATTGATTGATTGATTGATTCCCACTTGGATTCAACAAATGTAATAATAAAGTAATAATTAACTCTTTATATTCTGTTACATAATTAAGAAGGAGATTTATTTATTAATTTTAAATTAAAATTATTTGTGTGTATGTACATACATACATATCCTCAGGTCAGTCTCCTTGTTGGGTTAGGTAGAGACCACAGATCTCCACCCGCTACGATCCCGACACACCTTCCTTGCTCCTTTCACACTCATCCATCCATCTTTCAATCCATCCTTCCTCCCACATTCATCGTAGCGAAACGTATTTGTGTGTCTACAGAATAAATAGACATTTATCAATTTATCTAGCTATCTAGTAGTAATCGTAAGTTATTTAAATGTTTTAATAACTTTAATATTATATAAAAGTAAATTGTCGGTTATATCAGAATATCGAATAATATTATTTATAAATTAAGTAAATATTTCAATAATTTTAATATAGAATATTTTATATTATCACCAAAGAGTATTTTCCTCTTTACCGCACTTGAAACTTAAATAAAAATTTAATAACGTGGATCGTTGAACACAGGTACTTTCAGCTCCTCTCAATACCCCGAACGATATTCTATCAGTAATTACTTTGAAAATATAACTCGAGCGAGTCTTATTTTTAAAAACGACATTTACAATTTTCAACGTATTATACTATAACTAAATGTCACCTAGGTTTTTTATTTCGTGCTTTTTGAAACTATACAAACTTTTGTAAGTAATATTAAAATTAATATCACAGAAAGCTTAACAAATTTATTTCGGCGAATATTCTGAGGAATTGATAAAACCAGTCGCATAATTTTAACGGACTACTCGGAAACTACATCTGGATGGGCCACCGTGCGATTATCTCTCAAATTTCATGAGTGTAACCATGGAACGATCTATCAGCTGTGATTTTTCCATTATGAAATCGGGGTATTCAAGAGCATGCATTTGTTCACGGCACTGGATTTGTGATGTCTCTGGTTTTGATTCATGAGTTGATCCCTATTTTTGCTTGCTTACTCTTCTATTAAAAAAAAACTTCTATTCATAAGTCCAAACTTCAGTCAGTCTCCTTTCCGGCTTAATTTCCTTCACCTTGCTCAGTCTTCTGCAACCATCCGTTTTCTTCTTCAATTTTATCTAAGTATATGTATAATCTAAGACATTAGTCATTCAGAGAGTATGTAATACTTTCTGAACTCATTTGTGCTTCAAATAAATCGACTCTGCTTCAGTTGTAGTTCAAGCGAATAGACGGAACGAGTTCGACTCTTAAGCTCTCGGTAATGGTATCTATTATCTGCTTTTAAACAACATGGTCGTGAGTATTCCTACCCTTAGTTCACACTCACCCTATATATTAGGTCGGAGAAAATCTTCTTCTTCTTCGGGAAAATCGGGGTCTCTTCGCATATAGTATGTATAAACTTGAAATAAAATTTCTTTGGTTGTACTGGCTATGGAAGTGGCTGGTTTTGGTGTCATTAACAAAGGTTACTTTTTAAAAAAGAAACAAATTAGTAAAATGTTATTTCCAGCTATTTTAATTTGCTTTTCTTTCTGTAAAAATGCGTCTATCTAATGAAGAAATTTGATTAATTTTAAAATTAAAAAAGAAAAATTGCAACGCAAGCCGCGAAAAAAAATTACGACGTTTATGGACGTAGTGCAGTGTTAGTAAGAGTAGCGCAAAGTTGATTTAAGCGTTTTCAACCCGGGAATTTTGTCAAAGATGCACCTCGCTCTGGTCGCCATGTTACGGATAAAATAGACACTATTTTCGAAAAGTGGGGCAAGAACGGCATATCAGTAGTTATGACTTAGCCGAAGAATTGGAAATTGACCACAAAACAGTTCGGGTCCATTTGAAAAAAACTCGATATGTGCGTGCCACACGTGATCACTGAAAGAAGCTTAATAAACCGTGTACTCATTTGCGATTCTTTATTAAGGCGTAATGACACCAAACCATTTTTAAAGAGATTAATAACTGGTGATGAAAAGTTGATCACGTACGATAAGAACGTACGAAAAAGGTTGTGGTCAAGGTTTCGCATTAAAGTGATCCTGTGTGTATGTTAGGATTGGAGGGGCGTTAATGAGCACATAAAATATGAGCTTTCGTCGCAGGGCAGGACCATCGACTTGGATCTTCATTGCCAACAAATGATGAGATTAAAGCAAGAAACTGAGAGAAAGAGGCCGCAACTGATCAATGGAAAGGGTTGTGGTCTTTCATCACGATAACGATAGAACACACAAATTTTTAGCCACTCAGAAAAAATAAGAGAGTTTAATTGGGAGGTGTTAATGCATTCGGCATACAGTCCTGACCTTCAGATTTCCACCTGTTTCAGTCTTTGAAGAATTATTTAGGCAGTGTCAGATTAATACCAAGAGAGATCTGCCAGAACTACTTGTCGCGTTTTTTGCGGTAAGTTAACGAACAAAATGGCACATTACAATTGATTTTTAATAAATTACACAAATAAATGGGCATAATCTGCAAATACTCTATTACTGACCATAATATAATAATTGCCTTGCTGACAACTATTGTAAACCTAGACAGTCAGCTTGGCACAAAAAAAAACACACACGCACACACACACTTGCACAGACACATAAACACACAAAAAAGGCCTTTATTCGTGTTGTTGTGTTGTTCAAATTTTCAATATTTAGTAAAATACTTTTTATTCATCCACTAAAGTTCAAATACATTTTTTCAAACTTGTGGATGACACAGGATATTAATATAGTTTTTGAAAAAAAAAAATTAAAATATTTTTTTTTCTTTGTTGACCAAAGTAGGAATGGATTTTATTTTTTTATATTACTTGATTTTTAATAGCGTTTGGGCTTTTTTTTCCTTCTCTCTCCTGAGCCTTCACAATAATAGATGAATAAGCGTTGAAATTTTTCTCATTAGGTGAATCTTCTTTAACAAATAAAATTTACTTTAGTTTTCATAATTAAGGAAAGAATTCAATTATCAATTTGTTTTAATCAATCTTTTTCGTGTGGAATGCCAAACATAATATAAATATACACATCTGTCGTTCTGTAAGTCTATCTATTAGTTTGTAAAAGTTTTAACATTTCAAAACAGTAAAGGAACAAAATAAGCTTGAACGAAATTCAATGAACAAAACTTGTTCATTTCAAGGGTTCATTTCATTGAAGTACTCGTAGAATCATTTAGCTTCACGGCGACCGCACAAGAGTAAAGAACAGTGACTCACGTTTGAAACGCTTTATTGCGGTTCAGGAAAAGGAACTGTAATATAAAAGGCACCTATTTAAGAAAAGGATTGTACGGAAACGTCGTTAGGAATCAATGTGTATTTTGTTAAGGAAGTCATAATGTGTATTTTGTTAAGATAGTTATAAGTTTGTTAAGAAAAAGCGATGTAGAATTAAGAAGGCAATATAATGCAATAATGTACAATGATTATTCATTGTATTTACCATTATTTTTCATACTTATGAGACTAAAATTATTGTATGTAATGTATCGAAACAAAGATGTTTTTTTTATGTTTTAAATGTAATTACAATGAATTTTGTAATGATAATTATACTTATATAATTCATTCATACATTTAAATTAATCGCTTCAATAGTATTATTAATGGATTATTAATGGAGTCAGGCGTTACTTTGCGGAAATCCATCACTATATGGACAGTCAAAAGTTTTACTTAGCTAAGATCCGCGACAAGCAAAACAACAACAGAAAATTAATAATGTGTGTTTTTCCGTTGGGTTTAGTGGATTATTTAGAACTTTAAACCAAAAACTTACCGAAAATCGGCCATCAACTCTCCACCCACCAACCACTATACACAACGCCAAACACACACTATCACTTTTCCATCTTGTACACGAAACGTGTTTCGCCCCAACACGAGGCATCTTCAGGTATAGTAGACTCTACGGAAGACAACCGAAAAGTTGTGTGTACTTTTACTGTTGCTTCGTTGAAGGCCATAAACTACATCGGGTGCGTTGATAGTTGGTTTGGCAATAGAACAATAAATTTTTCCCTGAGTTCAGCCTACCGGAACAGATTTAAGGAAGTTGGAAAAAAGTATTCGCAAAGATTTCTAATGTATTTAGAAATCTATGTATAAACTTCATACATAACAAAATCAGTTATATTTAAATAAGTGGTATAAGTTAACCTGATTCCTATCGTCCACTTGTAGAGGTTTCAGATTTTATGGTGGGCAGTATCTTGGCAGAATGTAGATTAAATTTCCAATATATGTACTCATCTCATTTCTCGTTATTCTGTTGCATTTTTGATTATGATTATCAAATTGTGTTCATTCTATGTTTATTATTCATAATTGCAGTTATTTTGTTTTATTACTCAATTTTTGTATGCACTTAATAAACTGGGATCGAAAAGAAAAACTATATTCAATGCTTCATCCAATGTAGTGTAGGACGCCTATTGGCCAGATGTTGCAATGATCTGCGTAGAATAATTTTCTGTGAAGCTGAAGATGAGGCTAGGTGGCGCATCTCGAGGAAAGCTTATGTTCATAAATGAACTATTGATGATGCGCAAACTTTTTATTTTTATTTCTTGTTATCATGAAAATGAGTCTATTAATACCTTTCTTAGAGTCTCTTAAGAGAAAAGGTAGAAAAAGTATTAAATTTAAAAATTTGTTTGGAAAACATAATAGGCGTGATGTTGGAAAACAAAAGAGAATTGGGATGATAATAAAGTTTTACACAGCAATTAATTAAAATAGGATGAGTTAAACAAACATCTGATAGACAAAAAGCTTTAATAAGGTAAGGAGAATATTTAAAGGAGAATATTTAAAATTTTATTCCTGTATTGAAAAAAATTAAACCCAAAGGAAAACAGCTAAGACTGAAATGGTGTCGGTTGTCATATTAAAAACTATAACTAATGTGCTAAAAATCACGTGCGATCTACGTGATTTTTCTTTAAGCGACTAATAATATACTGCGTATATGTGCATGTGTAATTCTTGTACACTTCTGTAGCACTAGTATTGTATACTTTTTACACTAGTATTTATGGTTTAAAATAATTTCAATCGATATCTTTATATAAACGGGATACGTTTTTATTAAAATTAAGGTGACAAACCTTTTAATCAAATTCAATGCTTTCAACTTTAAAGAATAAAACGAACTAAGTGAAGATATTAAACTTAGTATAATAAAATATCTAAAATTTTACAGTGTTCAAATAATCTATGTTATTTCCACAATTATTATATATCATAACAATATAAATGTTAGTAATGGCCTAGTTTTGAATTTTCATTCTCATGAATTGAGAAAATGGTCGTAAATAATACAATATAATTGTTGAAAAAAAATACAATTTTGGATTAATACGCTATATCTTCAGAAAAGGCAGTACATACCTTGATACGATATTTAAACCTTTAAAAAAGCTTACATATTTTTCAAAAGCTGGCAACTCTTCTATAATCTCGATGGTCTTGCAGATGACGCTTGTTCGCGTCCTATCCTAAAAAAATATTATGACATACGAGTAATTTATTTATAATAAAATTTTGTTATCTAAGTTGAAATTACATTAAAATTATTGAAATTCACAGACTTCGTTTAGTTTATTCCTTTTACAAAAAAGGCTTTTCATTACGTAGTTGGGTGGCTGCCACCTCATTTAAACAATAATTTGAATTCCACTTCGGTCCGGGCGCTATTCAGCTCGACTACAAATGTCACAGACGTAATTTCAACAAAACTTCATCTTTTACAGCATGTAATTTGCATTAAATTTTTGTAAACTAAATTTTTTATATTTATTAAGTTCATTGCATTAAGGGATCTAAAATATCTCTTAAGAGTCTTTCAGGTGGTTTGGAGACCAAAATAGTGCTTCCACGATCTGTGAGGGCTACAAAGTCAGAATCAATTGTATTTCTACAATACAATTGATTCCTTATTTATATATATATATATATATATATATATATATATATATATATATATATATATATATATATATATATATATATATATATATATATATTTTGTTTGCCATACAAGTAAAGATAGAACAAGGAACTATCTGTATGTCAATATAAATATATGTGTTTTGTTTGTGACTTATACATTATTTGAAAAACATTTTTGTGGGTGATTGATTATGCCTCATACAAAAGTAAAGGTCGGATAAGAATTTTTTGAAAACGACAACATAGTCAGACGTTACTTTGCCATAATCTGTATTAATGATGGTATGACTAAAGTTTTTTAAGTTTCACGAAACAAATATATTAATAATAATAATGATAATTCTTTATTTGTATAATGAAATTAATTCTTTATATGTATTATTACGTACATATGTGTGTGTACTTTTCTGCGATAGTATAAAACATATGGTTATTAACATCGTTCAAAGCCCCATATACTCGTAATCGCTGCGTTTCATATTATGCTGGTCAAATCGCGGTCTCAATTTCAGCACTCATCTATTCAAATAATTGTCGGATCTCCGACAAACGTGACCAGCCCATTGACATTTAAGATTGTTAAATCGAATAGATGATTATGGCCTCTTCTCAAGGGGAAGGAGTGATCTGTGCAAAACGACTGGTAGGAACTAAATACTTTTTCTCTTGACATCAATAAGTCGAGTGGGCCAGATCGCGTCCCCCCATTGTGCTAAAGATATGTGCTCCAGAGTTTGCTCCAGTTCTCACGCGCCTCTTCCTGGCTCCTATAACTCGGGCAAGGTCCCGGTCTCATGGAAGACAGCCTTAATACATCTGATCCCAAAAAAAAGGTGACCGCTCTGATCCAGCTAACTACAGGCCAATTGCCATCACCTCTTTGTTCTCCAAAATAATGGAATCTGTTATTAACTGCCAGCTCTTTAGGGAAACCTTAGCAGTAAGCCTGGATATAGCCAAGGCCTTCGATCGGGTGTGGCACAAGGCTCTTCTAGCTAAACTTCCGTGCTATGGGTTGCCCGATAAATTATGCAAATGGATCACCAGCTTCTTGACGGATCGGAGCATAAAAGTCGTTTTAGACGGTTTTTGCTCGGATTTGAAGCCCGTGAATGCTGGTGTTCCGCAAGGCTGTGTGCTTTCACCTACTTTGTTTCTTCTGCATATCAACGATATGTTACAAATTAGTAGCATGCGCTGTTATGCAGATGACACCATGAGTGATGCCTTATACTCCGGCCGTGCTAACATTTCTCGGGCACATGCCGATGAGTGTCGGAATAAACTTGTGTCTGAAGTACAGACCTCATTAGACCAGGTCTCGAATTGGGGTCAGCGTAATCTAATCGAATTCAACCCCAATAAGACACAAGTTTGCGCGTTTTCTATCAAAAAAATTCCCTTTGTCGTATCTTCTCGCATTGGAGACACTCGCCTCAATCTTAAACCGTATATCGGAATTCTTGGCGTTGAAATATCGCATGATGTCCAGTTCCGCGGCCGTCTGGAAGAAAAGACCAAGCTGGCCTCGAAAAAGCTGGGTGTGCTCAGTAGAGCCAGAAAGTATTTCACATCTGGCCATTGCCTCCAACTGTACAAGGCACAAGTCAGGCCACACATGGAATACTGTTCTCACCTCTGGGCCGGGGCTCCCCAGTATCAACTTCTTCCATTTGATCGCATTCAAAGTCGTGCGATCCGAATCGTCGATGACCAAGATTTCACCGATCGGCTTGATTCTCTAGCGCTGCGGAGAGATGTCTCATCTCTCAGCATCTTTTACCGCTTCTATCATGGGGAGTGCTCCGAGGAATTGTTTGGAATAATTGCCGCCGCCGAATTCCACAACCGCACAACTCGCCGTAAAGAAAAATTTCATCCCCACCACCTGGATGAGTGGCGATCTACTACGGTGCGTTTCTCTCGTAACTTTTTTCCACGCACCACCAGTTTGTGGAATCAGCTACCCTCGGCGGTCTTTCCGAACCGTTACGACATTAGAACCTTCAAAAAACAAGCCTATACAAACCTAAAAGGTCGGCAACGCTTCCGCGACTCCTGCGGTGTCGCGGTTGCCCATGGGCGGCGTTGATTGCTTTCCATCAGGCGACACGCTTGCTCGTTTGCCCTCCTATCCCATAAAAAAAAATACGTGAAGCCGAATATCGTGTTTGGTGTCACATTTCAGGAGAGGCCTATGCCCAACAATAGACTTTCGAAAGCTGTTTATTGTAATTTGATGATATATGTTTACTTATCTATTGTCATTATTCCGTCATTCCGGGTTGGAATTTAAGACTTGTGGTGAGCAATAACAAATGAAATGGTGCATTAACAATTACAGTTTCCTACGCAATAAATCGTACAATTACGTACTGTATATATTATAAAAAATAAATTGTCTAAAGAAATAAAATACACTTACAGTCCCAAACTAGTATTTGATTTGTAATAGGTGCTATTCTTAATACACATATGACAACGACAAATACTTAGAAAAAACACTTGTAGGCCATATAAATATTTATTCTAATCTTATCCAAACTGCGACGATTGGTCCAAGTAGCGAATACATTATCACTGCGTCGTTTTTGGTGGTTTAATACTACCACCACTACTATTCGAGTAACCTATTCGAAAGTAGGCTTTTAGGCCAATTTTATGCTCTACTTATACATCTTTTTATATATAATAGTTCAACAAAGAAATTATTTGATATATAACTGATTATTCGTTTCAATGTATTCATAATAAAAATAAACGTATAGGTTCTACGTAGATACACATTTACGCTCTTTATTTAGATAATAGGCCTATAGTTTATTTCCCAAAGGAATAAGTTTCTTCTTTCCTCGAGCTGCAATTTGTTTTGTACACTCTAAGGAAATCTACGTTGGTACTTTTGTTTACCGATTACTAAAGGAGTAACTTATAATTTAAATAAACTTTTTTGTTTATATTGCGCTTATCCACACTTTGTAAAGGTATTTAATACCAAACTACAAGTTTATCATAATTTACAACACACCGATTGTCTTAGATTTAATAGCTCCTCTTCCTTTTTTGTACATTGTTTATTGTTGTAATTTATAAACTAAAACATAATCTGTGGACTATGGATAAGTTTATCTGAAATAAATGATATTGTTTGATTGATTAGCTCAAGGACAATATCAGAATTAAACAAAGTATGAAAGTCAGACTTTCTTATGTAGGGCAACAATCAGCCAGAAAGTGCGCCGATCCACGTAGGAGGGCTAGCAGAAACTAGATTCATGATGCCGAATTCGTCGAGAGGAAGTCATTTCACACAATTATGGCCAGAAATGAAATGCCGCACGCTATTGATGATGTGAATGATAGTGAAAAAATAAACTCATTTTTTTTAACATGATCTTGGACATAAAGTCTTGTAGCCGTTTTTAGCAAAAATTTTTTTTTCAGAAATAGATTTCTGCTAATAATAAAAGGAGAATAAAATTTATTGCTTAAGTATTTAAATGTAAAAAAAATCGGACGCCGTCATGAAAACTGCCGACAGAAGTGAAAACTTAAAACTGTATTTTGAAATTTAAAAGTAATTGTAATATATAAATTATATAAGTAAATAAAAATTGCAGTCTTAATAACATATAAATAAATTAAATAAAATAATAACGAATAAATAATTTTAATATTTTTATAAAATATACCGACGCGAACACACCCTTTTCCCTACACAGATTCGTGTAACGCGGCTATAGAACTTTTCACTTCAAAAAGTAAAAAAGTATCTCAGTTTTGGGTTGTAATGAGTATGACTATTTAAACTTAAAATCATGATTATTGAATAAATTTTCGTAAAAAAATGGTTGACTACTAACTGGCTTTGTGGAGAAGCATATTACTCTATTATCGCAATAGCGAAGCTACCGCTTTTGGAGTCAATAGTCGCGGGTACATCTGTACCGGGTACAGATACTTATTCCGAGTCTGAGTATCGCATCGATCCACCATGGACAAGCGTGGTGGGTTAACCGTTCATTCCATTAGAAATGGAGAAACCTGGGTCAAATAGTGGGATTTACGTATATTGGCTGTAGAAAAAAAAAATAATCATTTATGTCAATTTTACAATCACACTTTAGAAAATATTCTGTTTCGATGATTTTACGCCAATTTTAATAATAAGAACAAGAATAAAGTGAGCTTAGTAGCTTATATTTATTAGTTTTGATCAAACCTAATCTTATCGATTCAAAATCAATTTCCATTAACCTTTTAGAGTTCAAGTTACTTTAATTGAGGGACGCATTCTACTCGATAGCTGTAACGTTCGAACTCGTAAAAGAATGTGAAATTGAAGCAAATATCTCGTTTTCTTTAATTGTATTATAATTGTTACGTAGAAGAGAATCATAGCTTAGAAATCAATCGTCTTTTATGGTACAATTATTGCGCTTAATCAAAAAAGGGAGGGAGACGAAAAGGAATAGCTTAATTGTGTATCTGTCCTTTCGTTCCAACGTAACGTTAGTTTTGGACTAAGATATGAGGAAGATAATAGGAGAGAAAGAGATCGAACAAGAATAATGCAAATTATTTCTTGTTTTGAAAAAGATTTCATTTCTTTGATTGGTTACAATCAGGTAACGCACACGCTGGTTTGTCTCAATGAGACTATGCGTAATAGTAATCACAAAATAAATTTATAAATAAAATGTATTATCAACAAACTTAAATATCGATTTACATTAAACGCCCTTTGTCCCTGTATGCATAATTCATACAATTATGTTAACTGGGTTGTGAAATTTGCAAAACTTTATCTTCATGCAAATTAAGCAAATTGATGCATAGAATTCAGACACTTATGTGATACACTTTAGTTTAATATTTGGAGGAACTATGTATGTCCGTGACCTCTACGGCTTCTAGTCCTATGGCAAATTTCTTCATTCCAAATCATTTTTTACAGAGTAACTCTAAACTAGGGATTAAGTTTAGAGTTTCTCTATAGAAAATGACTTCATAACTCTCTCAGCAACTATGATCCAATGAAGCAAACGGACTGCCACTGTCTAAGTTTCAGCATCTTAAGAAAGCATGTTTTACATTTTTTTTTATAATTATACTAATAACAAAACTTACGCAAGGATCTTAAACTACCTAAGATAACTAAATAATAAAAAAATCGAAGCAATGATTTGACGGCGCATTTTAGCCTACTGGTGGATGAGACATCTAGTTATATCCTACAGAGACGTTTACTCTCAATGTAAGTAAATGGCCGAAATACATTCTGAATTATTTGGACAACCAAATTACGGCAGACAACGAGGCTCTTTAGCTTATAATTAATGTCACCGTACGAAGATCCACACAAGATTCTTTGTTTACCAGGACATTTTGTTCTTTGTTTACACAACTGACCGATAGTATTTTTTTCATCCTCAGTTTGCATTTCTCCTAGTCCTTACACTCCAAGCTGAGCTCTCGTTCTCAACTTAGGTTTCCTTGGATCGCTATTGGTCCCTTTCCAATTGCCGTGATGAGACTTCGTTCATTTCAGTAAGGTTCAAGACTGAAGAGCAGCTTTATTCACCTAGTTATTATACTTTTCTCCGTTCTTCCCGCATCTAGCGGGCTTGCTAGCGTAAGAAAAGAAATAATAAAAAAATATATATTTTCCTATAGATATTAATAATGAAGGTAGCGGAAGCTCTTCAGTTAATTTTAAGGGAATGCGTTTTACAAAACGGAAACCCTGTGAAATGGAATATTTTTTTGTCCGTCCATATATTCTCCGGCCGACATCGGTTAAGCTTACACACATATATCAACGTCATTCATTGCCGTCATTAGTAGAGATGGCCATTTAGACAATAAACTTTCAGAGCTCGACCTTTTCTGCACAAAACCATAAAAGGTTATACAACATTTAAAATATAATTATTTTTCTTAAAATACTTTTTACGTAAGTATATATTTATAATAGCATTTATGAACTTAAACACCTTTTGACAAGTTTTTGTTTGCATCAAAAATGGACCGACTTGTCCAGGAAAGTATTATATTATTGCATACAACCAACCGACTTTTGATTATGATTAATGAAGTCAGTCGTTACTTTGCGGAAATCCATTACTATGTGGATAGTTAGAACTTTAATTTAGCTATGATCCGCGACAAGCAGACAAAAACAGAAAATTAAAAATCTGTGTTTTACTACTGGAAGAAGTGGATTTACGAGGAACTTCACGAAACACGAAATCTTATCAAAAAACTAACTAAGAGCTCAGAATGACGTCAGGGTCGAATACTTTAAGGCCTGACATATTATATGACTTTGCATGGGAACCGCTTTAATAATAACAATCATAAGTATCAATCAGTCAATATGGCCACAAAAATCCCAGCTGCCTAATGTTGCTGCCTATTTTTCTGGTATCTGTTCCCATAGTCTTCTCATACGACAGCCACGGGAAGAAATGGGCTGGCCTTATCCTGTTGCGGTAGCCACAAGGATAATATTGTTGAACGGTGATGGATTACACATACGTGTCTTTTATAACGTCACGTTTTACCTTAAATTGAACCATTTTCGGTACAGTTTTTCCATGGACACGTGCCAAATTATGATCTCGAGGCTCTTTTGCCATTTAACGAGATGACGTCGAATATAAGTATAATTTTATAACTCATTCTCGTGTGTTCGTTAGGCGAAATAGCCATTTCCGCTGTGTTTTACACTTATATCCACAATGGTATTTATTTAGATATATTAAGTGCCGTGCTGCGTTAAAATCACTTAGCATTCTATTTCTAAGTCTAAAAGGTGTACGAACTATTACAATTTAAATTTTAAACAAATATAGTTTATAATTTACTAGGAGTAAATTAAAATGACGAACGCTTGACTCAGTGGCGGGGCCCCCCGCCAACGGAGTTAATGATCGCGGGTTCGATCACCGCATCGGAATAAATATATGTGTGACCTACAGATATTTATTTCGAGTCTGGTAACCCCGCCAATCCGCACTAGATAAGTGTGGCGGGTTATCGTCCGTTTCTAACATTACTAGAATTTTTGTTAAGCAGTCCAACTAAGATAATAATGCTCGTGTTAGGATATGGTTAACATGAATAGTCAAATGGAAGATACGAACGCATGACGTTCAGATCGTAAGGCCGAGACTTATTACCAGCTTACACTATCTGAGATATTGTTGCTTATAAAAAAATCATCTAAGTATTATAGTATGTCTGTAGTTTACTATTATGCATTATATTTATTGTTTATTTCTTTCTCTGTTTTTTTTTGATAGCTGCACCACCTCTCAAAAATTTGCTTCGTTTCGCCTGCAGGTTTTTTGGATTAAAATGTCTAATGGCATTAACTAAATCTGAAGCCTCCTTTGTGTATAAGATTTAAAAAAATAATTAAATATAACATGGAAAACAAATTTATGTAACAGTATTAAGTATCTATGACAAAGCGTGTCATGGTGACTATTTATAGAATACCTTCGATTATTATAACCATTATACCTTGTGCTCAAAAGAAAAATCGAAGGCAAAAGGAAACCAGGTCAAAGAAGAAACTCCTTGTTGAGAAACATTAAGCGAAGTATTACATGCGCGTTTGAAATGACTGTCTTTAGAATAAGGATAGCCTTGATGATTTCCAATCTTTAAAAGAATACGGCACGATAAAAGAATTATTTTTGTCTTCTTCGATAAAAGTATCTTTATTTAAAAATATATTTAAATATTTATAAAAAACATTATTCAAAACAATGATTATATAAATACCTAGTCAGATGTGAGAATTAGATATAAAAACTACTTAGAAACAAAAAATCCTTTACTCATTGTGAGCTTATTCAATATTGCATATGAGTCTGCTCTTTTTATTATTCACATTTACGAGAAAAAATATATATTATTTGTAGAAGCGGTGTTTTTGTATTTATACTATATTATTGAATTATTTAAAAAAATGACTTTTTACTACTGGAAATTGTTTTCCTCAAAATTAAACGAAGTTGCCGTAATTTCCATGCTTGGCAGGTGGATTGGGGATTGTGGTTTGATCAAAGCGGATGGTTTTTAATACTATGGTAAAAAAAAAATCATCCGCTGTTGTTTCTCATCTACTAGTACATTGAGATGAGATTAAAAACAATTTTGTTGAATTTTTTCGTACAACATACAACATATGTCTTACTGCTGAGCAGCGGTCTTCCCATTTCTTAAGGTTTCATTTTTCACGTTAATCCACAACGCTTTACCAATGCGGATTGGCGGGGTGACCAAATTCGGAATAAATATCTGCAAGTCGTTTATATGTTTATCCCGATGCGGAGATCGAAGCAGCGACCAATGACTCCGTAGACGGCAGCTTCGCTACTGGCTAATTGTCGCAATTCTTGTATATCCTTTTAAACGAGACTATACGTATTAATTTAATAAATTATAAAAAAATACTTTTTAATAATAAAAAAAAACTTTAATTATTACACTGAAATACTTTTGAACCTATACAACATTTCTAAGCCACGTTTCAAGCTAGCCACGTTTCTGCAATGCCTGTGGTTTTGTCTATAGGCGGAGTTGATTGTTTTTCATTATGTGACACGCTTGCTCGTCGGTTTTCCTATACCATAAAAGAACTATCATTTTTTGATCGATACAAAATTAATGAATATATATAAGAAATAAACATTCACAATGGAAGTTATATACTAGAAAATACTCATTTTTCATAAATATTTACGGTGTAGATAAAAAGTCTGGCCCAATAAATACCACGCCACAATAAATGACAAAATAGATTTTTTCCCTAAATTTCACATGAATAGATTATCATATGAAAAGGATGCTTTTGAAGGAAGATGTGATCTCGTGACCTTTGAAATTGAGCTTTCTTTTATATAAAACACGTTAACACCATTGTGCTCATGACAATGAGAGATTCTATGAAGAAATTCCTTGTCTTTTATGTCATAGATCAATTAAGAATAAGCGTACTTTAAAGCCTTGGTATAGACATATAAATGTTATTATTATAAAAATTCATATAGTGTTGATAATTTTTTTTTATATATTCACGCCTATCCCCCGTAGGGGTTGGCAGAGACCACAGAGCTCCATCCGCTGCCATTCATCGCAGCAACACGGCTCGTCATTGGTCGTTTTTCGCCCTCGTGAGAATCAGGACGTGACGGGTGGCGAACCACGTCGCCGTCATTTTCGACAAATTAGGTATATTAAATTCGTCTTAGTGAATCCCACGAGTTGCAAGGGAGGATGGAGGTCAGCCCCAGCACAGCCCTGCATTCTGAGGTAAGGCACCATAGTACGCGGGGGAGCCCGATCCCGAGACGATCGGCACGCTTGCGATTAGGCTCGCCCCTAGCCACGCATCCATTGACACGGCAGACCGTGGATTGGCGGAGAGGAAGGGATAGGGAAATGCGGTGTTGATAAATATGAGCCGATTTCAAAGATCATCAACTTCAATTACATGTTATACAATATTTATAATAAATGTTTTATTAATTATATTAATTTACGTTGCGAATATAGATGGAAAGGTAGTGATGGGCAGATCAATGACAACATACCTTGATCAAATTACTGACGATCTCAAGAAAGGCCCAGATAAAAATACCTTTAACCGACGAGCTTGTATGAAGAGAGTGATGAGTGTGGATGAAGCAAAGAAAGTGTGCCGGGATCGTAGCAGGCGGAAGTCTTTGGTTTATGCCTACCCTTATGGAAATATATATATACGTTCATATGTATAATTACGCCTGTTTTCCATATGTAAGTTCTATTAAAAGCGGTCCCGTAAATTCGGAACACTGATAGTTTTACACATTTGTTCATTCATAATAAGATATACACTTAAAGAAGGAAAGAAAAGGAACGTTACGAGCAGTCAGTGACAAGTTTTTTATCTAAGAGTTAAATTTTATACTAAAACCATTATACAATTATAGTTCCTTATCTTCGACATATAAAAGAGCCACCCTATTTCTTTTCATTGGGATTAAGCCAACAGTATTTGTAGAGAAGATTGTCCAATAGTAGACTATTATTACTATTGATACATTGATCTTACTTTTTTATGTTTATTTAATACTTACTTTTTTCCTTAACCCCTGTATGTCCCACTGCTGAGCACGGGCTTCTCCATTTCTAAAGGAACGGACATTAACCTACCACGCTTATCCAATGCGGATTGGTGGGGTTACCAGAATCGGAATAAATATCTGTCATCAACAGCCTGTGGCAGTCCACTGCTGGACATAGGCCTCCCCCATGGAGCGCCACCTAGCCCGATTTTCGGCTACATGCATCCCGTTTCTGTCAGCCGCCCTGCGCAGATCGTCGCACCATCTAGCCGGGGGGCGACCTACACTACGTTTACCGAGATGCGGTCTCCACTCCAGCACTCGTTTGCTCCGACAATTGTCGGATCTCCGACAAACGTGACCAGCCCATTGACACTTTAGTTTGCTAATTCGAAAGGCTATGTAGGTGACTTTAGTTCTCTGGCGGATTTGTTCATTCCGAATCATATCTACCAGAGAAACTCCGATCATAGTTCTCTGAGCGACTCTGAGTTTATGAAGCAGACGGACTGTCAGCGTCCACGTTTCGGCGCCGTAGGAGAGTACGAGTAGGCCATACATATATTTATTCCGATGCGGGGATTGAACCTGCGACTATTGACTCCTTACTTATTTATTATTAATTTTGTTACTTTTGTAAACAATTTGTGATTGTCTATGACTGGGGATATATGTAAATATGTGCATCATCGAAGCTGGCGGGCCAGTGTTCAGATGTGTCGAATTGGTAAAACGACCTATGAATCGAAATATAGTCTATATCTTCTACCTATAACAAAGACATATTAACTGTATGCATTATTTTTAAATTGACAACATGCATTATTAATTAATAATCTTACTCGTGCTTCGTATTAATAATTCTACTGTGTAATTACTATCAAGAAAGAGGTCAATCTAATATTTTCCTCTAAGTCTTTTAAGAAACGACTAATGGAGCAAATACCTGAGTATTCAAATTAAACCACCTGTCATGTGTGGGTAATGGTATTCTATTGATAAAGGGTTATGTTATACTTAATAGATTTAGTATAACATAAGTTATGTTATACTTAATAGGTTATGTTATACTTAATAAATTTAGCTTAATAAGATTCAAATGTGTAGTATTTATATGTATTCAAATGTGTATATACATAAAAACTCATTGGTTTTGGTATAGGTATTTTACATTTCCTTTGGTAAATAGTTTTATGACGCTGTTGTTTAATTATTAATATCGTCTAAAATTAAAATATATGTATTTGAAGATTTTACATGAATAAAGTGGAGATGGATTATTTTCACAATTTATGAGGAGCTTATACGGGCTCAAACAATCAGCAAAAACAAATATTAACATCATAAATATTGTTTTCAAACGGCGTCGTTACTTCTCATTCATCTACTAAAATTTGTCATTTGAAAGCAAATCTTGACATTTATTGCTTTGAAGATGATAAATGAAAAACACGTAAATCCTGGCAAAATTGATAGAGCTATAATTACGGAAAAATGAAATCTCACGTCTCTTATATAAGAACTGACTGTGAATTTTTTCGTTAAATGAATATTACATTAGATAATGTTTTATATTATAAATAAATGAAGTAATATACACATATATAGTATGATTGATGTGTACTTTGTTTAAGTATATCCCAAAAGTGGTAAGTGATCACAGCCGCTCTAAGACAAAAGTATTTTTAAGTATTATTATTTTTTAGTTTGTTGCTCTACACCAAGTATAATGTATGAGGCTCGTGAGAACCAATCATATGAGCCCAAAATCGAGGGGGTAACTAGTAACGGTAGAAGAGTTCTACAATCTACCTCCTGACAGATTCTCACTCCCAACTCCAAGTGTGTCCAAAGTTTTATAAGAATCACGTTAGTAGATGTAGTTGAAAAAGTCATCGCAATATTTAAAAAAAAAATATAAGGTTCAAGTTAAACAAAACCGTTTAAAAATAAAGTACAATATAGTTACACAATGTACATTTATGCCCCTCATAGGAATAGACAACAATATTATTATGTTCCAATATCACTGTAAGCACTATAATCGTAAATATAAATAGGCTTTTATCTCGTCGTAATAGTTCAAGATGGCGACCAATGTTACATTGTATGTACGTGAATGATTGCTTAAATATTGTTCAGAGTTGTCGATTATCTTATGATTTAGCGTTGTTTTCAGTGTTTGCGAAGATAATTATTGGTCACGATTATATAAATAATTGAATGACTATTTTATGAATAATAATAATGTCTCTATTATATAATAATAATAATTCTCTCATAACAGTTATATTTTATTTAATAAATAAAAAGCAAAAGCTACAGCTCATTTGCTAAATATTCCGCTTAGGATCTATGTTTCTGGATTCGATTCTTTTATTGGACTTTGATGTGAAGCATATTTTCGATTAGATGAAGATAAGTTGGAATGTTTAACGAAAATTCTATTAATACCAAAACATTGCTAGTTCTCTTTAAAAAAATTGAGATGTAAATAATCAATATAAACGCAACAGTCCATCGATGGACATTGTCATTTCTTACTAATGACGATGTTACCGTGATCCCCACGTTTGTCGGACGTATTGGTTTTATTGCTTATATATGCTGCTGTTTATGCACATTATTTTCTTTTTCGTCCATTAGTTATCTAATACGAAACACCACAATGATGATATATATATATATATATATATATATATATATATATATATATATATATATATATATATATATATATATATGTGTGTGTGCGTCTGTAGTAGCTGACTATAAAAAAACCTTACAAATTTTTGATTTAAGTCATTGCTTTTTTCTGACGAGCACTTTAGAACAAAAAGTACAATACACTTTCTAATTAAGAAAGAATGTGATATGAGAGACCTAACTGATATTACGCCTTTATATTACATATATTACGGACTCCATTAAATAGATTAAGCAAAATATGTCTCAGGGACTTAGGCACGAGGAAATGAAAGTCGTAAATACGTGTCGTATCATTTTAGGCGAAAGCTATTTTTGTATTTTGTCATAAAATACACCTGACTCTCGATGCCGCTTTTAGCCCAGCATCGCACAATGTTTGTAAGGCAAAAAGTCTTTTATATGATCGTATCCACGTTGTATAGCGATTAGAGAATTTTGTTTGCCTTATTTATCACTGCCTTTGTTAGACTATATTCGTATCCATATAAACAGTAAATGTAATAAAATAAAAAAAAAATTAAAAGTTGACAAATTATCAAACCTACGTGCAACCAGATTATTCTTCTTAGAGTTCGTTTTCCATAACAACCAAATCAATAGTTATTGTCATTCCTAGCGAGACGAAACAGTATTTTTTTTAATTTTTTTTTTTTATATATTCACGCCTATCCCCCGCAGGGGTTGGCAGAGACCACAGAGCTCCATCCGCTGCCATTCATCGCAGCGAAACGGCTCGTCATTGGTCGCTTTTCGCCCTCGTGAGAATCAGGACGTGACGGGTGGCGAACCACGTCGCCGTCATTTTCGACAAATTAGGTATATTAAATTCGTCTTTAGTGAATCCCACGAGCCGCAAGGGAGGATGGAGGTCAGCCCCAGCAGAGCCCTGCATGCTGAGGTAAGGCACCATAGTCCCCGGGGGAGCCCGACCCCGGGACGATCGGCACGTTTACGACTAGGCTCGCCCCTAGCCACGCATCCATTGGCACGGCAGACCGTGGATTGGCGGAGAGGAAGGGAAAGGATAGAGAAGAAAGGAAGGGGCAGGAAAGGAAATGCGGATTGGGGGGTTACCAGACTCGGAATAAACATTTAAAAATCCATATAAATATTTATTCCGATGCGGGAATCGAACCCGCGACCATTGACTCCGCGGGCGGAGAGCCCCGCCACTGAGCCAATCGGTCGTTTTTTAATTAAATTAAAATAATAAATGAGTAAATAAATATGAATATAATATTATTATAAATTATTCAATTGTTCAAATCCAAACACAGCGTCTGTTTAATGTTATAAATATAATTTCAAAAAACCTGTAATGCTCAATCAATATATAAGTTAAAATATTTTAAAATATTTTTGTATTAAAAATCATATCAACTAAAAACAGGTTTCTTATAAAATTTCATATATATATAATACATAATAGCTGATATATTTGTTTGTTTAGATGATATATTTATATACGATATAGTGATATATTTATATATTTATATATTTATATACGATGTCTCTTGTCCATTTTTCCTTTTTTGTCCTCATGATGTGTCCGGTCCAGTTCCATGTCAGTTTTTTGATAGTCTGGAAGACATCAATCACTTTGGTTTTTTCCTACATAAATAATACATAGTATTAAATGAAGAAAATGTAGACTATAATACATAATATGTTTCAGCATTCAAGTAGGGAAAGCTAATAACGTGTGTCCATTAAAGACAAAGTTTATATAAAATTACGCTACAATGATGAGATTACGGCTGATGGTCTGCCAAGCTAACATTTGCTTGATTAGATTCTCTGAATAAATATATAAATTATGAAATATACTTTACATATTCACATACTGGGACGCCGGTCTGATGGAGTAACAGTTTGCGCAGATTGGCTGGCAGAAACTAGACCCTTGTTTTCGAATATTTAGCAAGGTGACGTACCTTAAGATATTCATATATCAAGCAGCATTTTGCGTAAACTGATGACGATATGCTTATTTTTAATAATATTTATTTGTTAATTGTATTGTTTGTGTATATTAATAATTACATAAACGTAAAACCTAATACTTAAGATAAAAATAACAAAGAAAATTTTTCATTTAATATTATCACAGAAAATATAATGTTCAACTTAAAACTTTTTTATATCCACATATATAGAAGAATAGGTTAACCTACAAGCATGATACACTGTAAGTAACCAACTCCGCCCATGTACGATAAGAAAGATCTCACCGTACGGCTAGATTCTTTGGAGCTGCGAAGGGCTATCTCATCTCTCAGTATCTTTTATCGTTTTTACCATGAGGAGTGCTCCGAGGCATTGTTTGGCATAATTCCGGGCGCTGAATTCCACTACCGCACAACTCAACACATGGAAAAGTTTCATCCCCACTATCTGGATGAGTGGCAATTCAGTACTGTGCATTTTTCCAGTAACTTCTTTCTTCACCACTACCCTGTAAAGCCAGCTACCTCTAGCAGTGTTTCCAAACCGTTACGACATTAAAACCTTCCAAAAACTAGCCTACACTAAAGGCCTGCAACGTTTCTGCACTGCCTATAACACTGCGGATGTATGTGGGCGGCGTTGATTGCTTTTCATCAGGTGACACGCTTGCTCGTTTGCCTTTCTATCCCATTAAAAAAAATAACAAGGCATTGTATTAAGACGTAAATGATGATTCTGATTAAGATGTGAATATTAAAATCCATTTTACGCTGTAAAATAGAATTAAGGCTATAATACCTATAGAGTAAAGGAAGGGGAAAACAGTTGTACTTTCGGCTCTAAATGCTCACCCAAAGAAGCTTATATAGCTTTTTCAACTACCATTCAGATGTTTTGAACCCCTCGAATGTATTGTAGTGTGTTATTGAAACAGTTTAACTTAAAAAGTATAACATCTTAATTTGCGTCCACCTTGACTCTAGTAATATATACAAAATGAACTCACAAATGTATGTACATTGAAACACGTACATTTTTTATAAAGAGTGATTTTTGTACGATATTTTCTTGTAGTGACAGCTTACTTTTCTATTTCCTCTTCTGTTCTCATGGGAATATTCATTTCTAAACAAAGGATGATGTCAAGAAATATCTTCCTGCTTTTGTAAGTACACTTATTTTATAGAGATCGATAGATATATATATATATATATATATATATATATATATATATATATATATATATATATATATATATATATATATATATATATATATGTATATATATATATATATATATATATATATATATATGTATATGTATATATATATATATATATATATATATATATATATATTTATACCTAGTCTTGCCATAAATATTGTAACAAAGAAAAAAATATTTTTTTAATTGCAAATAACATTTATTACTTTTACAGTGTCTTAGTTTAATACATAAATATAAAACAATTAAAAATATAAAAAGCTTGTTCGAAGTAGTCTTCATTAGCTGCAATACAGTCCTTTAAACGTTGAGGCCAGTTATCAACACATTTATGTTAGAAACACGCACTCTTTCCATGAGAAAATTCTTCACTGCCAATCGTATGGATTGTTTTAGTGATTCGAAATTATCATGGCGTTTAAAGCAAGCCGTACTCTCTAAAACTGACCATAAATCATAATCCAGCGGATTAAGATCGGGACTAGACGACGGCCAGTCTTCAGCTCTGATGAAGTCCGAAACGTTCGCTTTCAACCAAGACTGCGTGGACCGAGCTTTTATGACCCGGTGCCGAGTCTTGTTGGAAGGACCATACTTGGTTACTGAACATGGTGTTGTTAAGGAGCTTAACTATCTTCTCAAGAATGGTATTTTGATACACTTGTGCCGTTGTTTTGATACTTTTTTCACAAAAATATGGCTCAGTCACTCCTTCATAGCTAACACCCCACCAAACCATCAAAATCTTTTGCTTTTTGACAGGATTTCTTCGAATTCATTCCCTTACTGCTTTTTCTATCTCTTTCTTTTGTCTCATTGTACCTATTAATAGCCCGGTACACAAACATTTGACTACTACCAAGTGTATGGAGAGTTTTAAAAATTGCTTTTGGCTCCATACCTACTTTGTGTAATGCAATCACAGCGATTCGGTTATCTTTATCACTCCACTCCATTTTAATATCGCAAAATATTGTACAATGTATTGGCGCAAAACAAGAAAATGACAGATTCAAAATTCAAATGTAAGACGATCTCTATATAAATACGGCCAATAACTGTAGTACTGCGTACATAAGAACTACCATTGTAGGTCACCAATTTAGTATTTAGTTGATCTTGGGGGTCGATATAGAATACTTTGGGAATCATTGATCCAAATGACATAATTTAAATATATCTCAACTAAATTTGTAAACTCGGTTACAAATTTAATTACGAGGATCGTTGAACACGGATACTTAGACGTCACTGAAAAGAAATATCCACTGCCAAACCAGAAACTTTTACCAGTAAATTTGAATGAGAAATTTGTAAAATATTAATAAAATGATTATTTTTATATATAAAATTGTGTATAGTAAAGCTTTTTATTTTATTTCAATTTTCCCAGTAATTTGTAAATTTTAGATTAAATAAATAGGTTTCTTCTTCCTCTGACATTTCAACAGATTTCAGGCATCATCAAAAGCCTGCGGTGGTAAACAAACTTTGCGTAGACCGTCACTCCATCCTATCCTGTCTCATTGTATGATTGTCCAGACGTGATCTCCAATCCAGTGCCCAACTACTTCGGTGAAAATCGGTTCCCCGACATGACATCGGTTCCTCCGGTGGATTTCAGAATGTGATATTTTTTGAATAAGGCCTATCTATTAATACAAAATAAAATAGTTTTTGGTAGTACTAATTTTATCAATCGGATATTATAAATTAGTATTCAAATTTTGTATACCTTGTTAAGGATAAATAATTGTCGATAAAAAAGAAGCCAAAAAACTTTGTCGATAATAAATTCATAATAAGGTTGGAACAAGAGCGGGATTATATGGTATGAACTTTACCGCGGTAAATTAAATTTAAGAGCAGCTACGCCGTAGCTTCGTAATCTTTAATTAATCAGCTACGTCGTTAAGTCCCTCAAACGCTTCGACACGTTCATTGCTTATTCAGAATAACCATTCCTGTGATGAACCAGCATTTTATGCTTTATGAAATTAAGAACCCTTTAACCTTCAAAATGGGCGCTCATGCAAGATATATAGACAGATTATTTGAAGTATTTTTGTCAATCTTTTATACTACATACATACATATAGTCACGTCTGTCTCCCTGTAGGGTTAAGCAGCGACCACAGATCTCCATCCGCTATGATCCCGGCACAGCTTTCTTGCTTTCTTCACATTCATCCATCCTTCCCCTCACACTCATTGTAGCGAAACGTTAATCGCTTCTCGCCCTCGTGGGAATCAGGACGTGACGGGTGGCGAACCATGTCGCCGTCATTTTAAATATATACAATTTTCAATGAAAATATTTGAGTGATCAGATACAATTACTTCAGAAAATAGATTTTTTTCAGAAATCTTAAGTTTTTGTGTCACTTGTGGCGGACCACGTCGCCGTCATTTTTTAACGAATTAGGTATATTAGGATTCGTCATAGTAAATCCCACGAGCCGCAAGGGAGGATGTAAGTCAGACCCAGCAGAGCCCCGCATGCTGAGGTAAGGCACTTAAGTACTCGGGGGAACCTGATCCTGGGACGGTCAGCACGCTTGCGACTAAACTCGCCCCTAGCCACGCATCTTTTGGCACGGCAAACCGTGGATTGGCGGAGAGGAAGGGAAAAGGATAGAGAAAAAAGGGAAAAGGCAAGAAGGAAAGGGGCTAGGCAAAGATACTCACTGACCAACTTTTACAACATCTTTTATCCTATAAATATTAAATTTACAGATTGAGTTCATTTATTACATTATCTAAAATTTAAAAGTATAAAACGTACAAAAGATTTTGTTCAACTGCCATGGCCTTGACTTCGGAGACCAACGGCTACTCTGATCAAACGCTGTCATTTTTGGAGTGCGTAGATTTAGCATGCCTAGATGACTTCACGTCGTCTATGGGTGTGCTATAGACAACATGTGATCTCTATGACTACGATTTATAAATAAATAATATTATTTATCTTGTATAGATCTAGTAATTTTCTGAGGAACTTAGATAGAGTTTAGAGGTAATGGAGTGCGAGATAACTGCAACTTTGTTACCTATTCCCACTGCTAGAAACAATGAATTACTAATGTATTATAATTAAAGTAGTAAATATTGGAAACTTTTGTTAAGGAGTTCCTTATATGCTATAAGTGAACACTAAGAAAATATTTTCGATACCTTGAGGAGGTTTAATCATATCTCGATAATCGTAATGAACTTCGGCTAGATGCAGAGATGATTTACGCAGGTTGATTAGTAGAAATTAGATACGTAATGCCGAAGGTCTAGCTAAGTAGAAGCAGCAGAAGTCTGACGTAGGCTGGTTGATGATGATGATTATGATTAAAGGTTAAATAAGGTTGGATGGATGATGGTTTATTAGTTTATTAGCAGGCACAAAGCTGAGAGTTTAATAAAGCTTCAACTTATTTTTATTGTTATAAACGTGCATTAATGTTTATGAATTGCACAAGTAATTGCAACTTAATTATAATTTGTTTTAATTAAGTTTGATATTAACTTATGCAAATGATGTGAAATTAAATGATGCTGTTGTTGGGATAAGATAGAGTTGTGTTAGACCGTAGTAAGACACATCGTTATTATCAAAGGCACGCCACTAGGTGTATTCTTCTGAGATCATCTTCGGCATCACGTATCCAATTTCTGTCAGTCGCTATGTGCAGATCATCACTTTATCGAAGCGAATGGCATCCTAAATTACGTTTTCCAAGACACAGTCTCCACTCCACCACTCGTCTACTCCAACGCTTGTCGGTTCTTCGCCAAACCTGACTAGCTAGTGGAAAGATTCACTTTAGTTTGATAACAAAAACAGTTATCTAGAACTTTAGCTTTCTATCAGATGCTTCATTTCGAATTGTATCCATCACAGAAGCTCTGATCATACCTTTCTATGAGCGACTTTGTGGAGCAAACGGACTGTTAGTGTTCACGTTTCGATACTATAAGAAAGTGTAGGGAGGATAGACACATCGGACTCTTGAGTTCTGAGGTATGATGTTCGTCGTTTTAGAGAAACGAACTAAGTACATGGTTATTTCTACACCCCATGTAATTGCTGGAGTCAGGCCTCTCTATTTCTAAAGGAATGAACATTAAACCCATCACGCTTATCCAAGTTGTATTGGTATAAATACCTGTAGATCATACAAACGTTTATCTCGATGCGAGAATCGAATCCGCGACCCACGGTATTTTTGCCACTGAGCCAATAAGGTAGTCGTCGGTATAATATAATAATTGCCTTTAAGTAAGAACATGTGACTAGAGAGTGGCAACAACCGAGTAATTTTGCACTCATTTTAACGGCGCCACTGTTAATTACTCTTGGTTCAAACGTCATTAGCAACAGTTGTTTCTCTAAATTAATGATGTTTTCATTATTGATACCGTTAATACAGTATGAGTTAGTAAATTAAAGTAATATAACTCACTTTCAGCTAAGCGTTGTAAAGAAGGCTTGATATAATAATAAAATACTACTAATTTGTTTCACTGACAAATTTAGACGAATGCTGGAAGTTTGCCAATAGGCGATCTCGCCTATTGGCAAACGCAGTATGCAACGCAGGGCGACAAGTAAAAACTGGATGCGTGAAGCCGTAGATCGAGTTAGGTGGCGTCTTGGAGGAAGCTTATGTATGTTCAGCCGAGGACTGATGCAAGCTGCTGTTAATCATATTGATGATAACTGTTTCGTTATAATTAAACTATTTCATATGTTTTAAATGTTCGTATTAATTTTAATAAATCCTACAAACAAACAGGAAAATTGTTTTTCGATCCTATCGAGATGAATTTTCACTTACATTTCAATTCACTGTTTTGCTAGTTTACCATCATATTGTTTAAACATTCATTTAATATTTAAAAAAAAAAAACAATAGTAAAATAATTAATGGAGTCAGGCCGTTTGCGGAAATCCATAACTATGTGGACAGTAAAAAGTTTTAATTTCCTAAGATCCGCGACAAGCAAAACAATAACAGAAAATTAATAATATGTGTTTTTCTGCTGGATGAAGTGGATTTATTTGGAACTTAAACCAAAAACTTACCGAAAATCGGCTATTCTCCACCCACCAACCATTATACACAACGCCAAACACACATTACTACTTTTCCATTTTGTAAACCACACGTGTTTCGCCCCAACACGAGGCATCTTCAGGTATAGTACAACTTTTCGATTGTTTTCCGTAAAGTCTACTACGCGCTACTCTTACAGACACTGCACTATTTCCATAAACATTACAAGTTTTTTTCACGGCTTGCGTTGCATTTTTTCCTTTATTGTAATACAATTTTAAAATTTATCAAATATCTTCATTACATTCACTATTCATTTTGACAGAAAAAAAAAAATTTTTTTTTCTTTTTTTAGTAAGTGATCTTTTTAATGATACCAAAACCAGCCAGTTCCATAGAGTGCAGCCAAAAAAGTTTGTACATATAGTATATGCGAAAAGACGTTTACCCCCGACCTATTAACATTAATAATCACACAATTTTTATACCTTGAGCTTTTACATAAAAGCTCAAGGTATAAGAATTGTGTGATTCTATTATTTGACTTGATAGTTGGAATAGTTAAGAAGGATTCTAATAATGTATTTTTTAATGTTATTTTTTAATGAGGTCTAACCTTATCTAATCAAAATCAAAAAATCAAATTCAAAAAAATCAAAATCAAAAAATCAAAGAGTAGGGTTGACATAACCTTTACAAATAATTTAAATTCACTGAAAATGAATAATAAGTAAGATGCAAATCATAGCAACTTAAATTAATATACATAAATGCAATAATACATAGTATTCCGTCAATTAATTTATATCGGTCTATGGAAATGCACGTCAATTGTAAATAGGTCAGTAAATCTGTCGAACTAATTAAGTGCTTGTAAACATCAACATACAAGTAGTACGACCGACGTTTCGCAGTTCTGTACCATGAAATAGTATTCGGAATTTTATATTTAGAATTAATTTAAATGTGCGTTCTTTTGCGATCGCAAATTCTGTTCTGTCGATGTGAGATTGCTTTCTCCGTTTCAAACACTTCAAGCGCTTTAATACATGTATTGTATTTTATTCATTCATTAGTTTAATAATTTATATATATATATATATATATATATATATATATATATATATATATATATATGTATATATATATATATATATATGTATAAATATATATAAATATATATATATATATATATATATATATATAATATATATAATATATATATATATATATATATATATATATATATATATATATATATATATATATATATATATATATATAAAGGAGGACTTAATACTGCGCTTTGTCCGTTGAGCTCAACCCCCTTTCCGCTCCTATAATGACACTTTCCTTGAAGGCCGGCAACGCTTCTGCACTGCCTATGGCACTGTGGATGTTTATAGGCGGCGTTGATTGCTTTCCATCTCATTTCTCATAAAAAAACGAGGAAGTATAACACCCTCAAAGAATTTCGGCTTGGTAACATTTTTAAATGTTATCGCGTTTCATACAATGTATGCAGCGGAGGCTTCTTTCCTTTTTCGTTTGCTTCCCTTTTCCCCTCATTTTACTTACTTCCCCCTATCCCTTTCATTACTTCAATTTTATCCCAAGACTGGCCTTTAAACTGCCTTTGGTAATCCTTTTACTCGATTGCCTTTTTCATAAAAAAAGTTTTTCCAAAAAGGCCATTTAACCTCCCCCATTGGCGTAGATGAATTTATGAAACAGTTATATAAATAAAATAAACCATAAACTGCCATTACTTTAATTTTAAGCGTTTTTACGTGACTTAAAAACGCTTAAAATTATAGTAATGGCAGTTTATTTAATTGTTTATTTAATTATTATTATACTTTACTGGAGCTCTGCTGAATTGGTCTTCACTAGTTAGAGGGACACTCTAAGAACTAGAAGAAGAAGACTGAAACATCAAAATAATATTTAATCAGACAGAAACTTCGGCGACTAGTCTTAAAGGAACAAACATTAGAAACAAAACTATGAAATTAACACGTTATAACTATTGTCCTTCCAAACTTCGCCCGAGCTAATTGAAAACAATTAGCACATTTTCTTCTCGGCACATAAGATTGAAGTTGTTCGGGTACAGTGTTAGAAGTGAACGCCCTTAGTAAGTGCTTGTTTCTAATAGTATAATAAGAATTAAACTTAAGTGTGTTGTAACGTTGTCCTCAATTTCATCAGTGTTAGTGAAAAAACATACTAAGGGCATGTGTACTTATAAAGGTCCTATTCTCTACCATTGTTAATTACAAAAGTGAATTAGATCCTTGTAAACTGTATCACAGGTATATTCTTTATATGTATATTTTACATATAAAGAACTAAATATTATTATTATCTTTTTAATGAAATTACATTAACGAAATATTGTTTATTGATAATTTAAATATCAACGCCAAAAGCCAAAACATAATTGACCATAAACTGAAAACTTAGCACCAGTGACAAAAAAACTTAAGATTTCTGAAAACATTGTATCTGATCACTCAAAAATATTGAGTCATCAAATACAATTTTAATTTAAAATTGTATTTATTTAAAATGACGGTGACGTGATTCTCCACCCGCCACGTCCTGATTCCCATAAAGGCGAGAAGCGACTAACGGAAAGCCGTTTCGCTACAGTGAATGTGAGAGGAAGAATGGATGAGTGTGGAGCTAGCAAGGAAGGTGTGCCGGGATCGTAGCGGATGGAGATCTGTGGTCTATTCCTACCATAGATATCTATGTATGTATGTATTTATTTTCCATTGGTCGTACAGTTATGAATCTCAGATCATTCGACGTAGTATTTTTTCTAATCCGAATATACAATAATTTTTTGACATTCTTTGCTTGTTTGCATCGATATATTGTATTATTTCTTCTACCCTCTTATACATTATTGTTTTATTAGGATCTTATGTTTAAAATACCAAAAACTTACAACGTAAATTACACTTTATATAATATATGTTCTTTGTTCGAACGCTCGCAATTACATACATTATAATTATATGAAATAAATCTATAATAATTTTAAATAAAAAAATTGATTTTACAAGCAAGTCTTCACGTACAAGTCCAGTGACTTACTGTAAAAATAACTTTCAATTTACATAACATTTGAAAATTATTTTTTCTCTTTTTTTAATCTTTTTCTTGAATAGCTGTAAACGTGTGAATGATATAACCTTATACCCATACCTCTTTTGCAGGACATAGATTTGTACGTCCATGGCGAAAATCTTGGCATTCTTCTGTAAGACATAAGGCCTTTCCTTCTCACCCAAATAATATTTATTATCTACTTCCACCTCTTTCGACTTATCCCTACAGATTCTAGCACCCATTTAAGCGCGGTTTCATCAGGCTATGAGGCATCCAACACTACGTTTGTTAAGTAGTCTTCAATTCAGCGCTCGTTGACTCTTAAGAATTTCGATTCTTCAATAAACGTGGCCAACCCCTTAGCCATTTCAATCTACATTGCAGAGAAGATATTAATTATTGTCTTGTCAGACCGACACGTCACTTTAATTAATATACGTATATAACGAAGGACCGACAACCGATTTGACTGACAGTTCATTTAGTAATAATCAAAGAGAGCACGCAATGTGTGGGTTGGCCCTCACTGATATGGGCTAACGACCTGAAAAAGAAAAGAGCATATAATTTACCATTTTTTATATTTTTCATTAAAATTTAAAACCGCAATACTTGGTTTGCTTATTAAAAACAAGGCGAATAATGTGATTATTATGGAAGAGGCAAGCGAACGAGCAAGAGCGTTATCTGATGGTTAGTAAATCCAAAAAACACTCCCCTTGGACACGCATAGATAGGCACGCACAACTAATACGTATATTTAAAACTAACTGAACATATATTCTGCATAGTTGACACTTTTGGAATTACAAAAAAGAGACTACCGTAGCCAAATTTTTAAATTATGTAATAAGTACTTACTTCGCTGGCATAACAACCAAAAATGACCCTTGGCTGCTGATACGAGAATTCACCACAGGATGTTAAGATACCTCTCGTCAATTGACGTCCGAAGCTTGCCTATCCATCGATACCTAGACTGGACAGTATTCTCACATATGCCCTTTTTTAGCCGCACGATCCTCTCCCATGCTCCAAACTAAGGTAAATATATATATATATATATATATATATATATATATATATATATATATATATATATATATATATATATATATATATATATATATATATATATATATATATATATATATATATATATATATATATATATATATATATACCATGCATATACTCGTACATACTAGATCATAGGGCCACCTAGGACCACCTAGGACACATTGTTAGGTAAAGCAATGCTTTTTTCCACTAATTTTGTAATGAAAGTTGAAGTAAACAAGTAAACATATAATCGCTTATAATCTGCGCCTTATTATTTTTAACTAATTATGTATTTTTTTTATTTAAAATTAGGGTTCAATGTGTCACTATATTTCCGTATTCTCAATGGTACTATCCGGGTCTGATCAAAAATAGAAATGAAAAATATAAGTTGCATCGATGACTTTTTCGTGCAATCATATTTAGTTGTTGTTATAGCTGAAAATCAGTGCAATGGTTTTACTGAAGTAATTTTCCCTACTGTAGTGTATATCCATAACTAAGCATGTGTTTAAAATGTTGATGAGTGTAGTAATATATTGTATAATGTAATATAATATAAAATATAGTCTAAGCAAATATATCTATTTATCTCATTCTTGATCTCAGCTTAACTGGTTGAGTATTCACCAAATACGAAGATACAGATATGAAGACGAAGATATTACAATAATTTGCATCCTTTTCACAATTTTAAAAGATCCTTGTATCCTCCAGTGTACCTGAAATCAAAGTTCCAATACCTAGGGGTTTCTAATAACATCTATCTCCATTCCACGGATTATCTTAAACTTCTTACTCCTTCACACCGCACTGGCTTTATCTCTAAATCCTTCGCTTTAACGGCTATAAAAGCTCCGAAATGACATTTCTCTTTACATTAAGAAAGCCTAAAACAAATTCATTTTTAAAGTCCGACAATTTTTTATGTTCAAAAGGATGAGAGTATATAACTAATTGTAATTCCTTTTTAATACAAGCTGCACCATCTCCAAATTAATTTTTTCAGTCTCACCCGCAGGTTGATTGGTAAAGAATGCCCAATGACATTCAATCCGCCGGTTGTGGACTTTCTCCAAAATAAAATAAATAAATTAAAAAAAAATGAAATAACAAAATTAATTGTATTCTATCGTTCGCTTCTATTCTATAGTTCTTTGTGAATGCAAATGTAAATCAATATAATCCATACAATGAGAGAACAAATGACAGATAAGTTGGTAATATTTTGGTATATCGATCTTAACCTTACTCTAATCATCCAATGAATAAATTATGACCTTTGTTAAAGGTGAAAGAGCGCGCACTCTACAAATACTTATATATTCAAAAAGGAAGAATTCAAACGAATATTATATTTAATGAACGCACATCTTTCGTCTGAAGGATCTTTCCTTTGAAGGTAAGGTAAGCTATTAAATATCCTCAGAACAAAAATAAATACAAAGATATTTTATTTATATATTTAAATTTATCTTCAGTTATGGGTATGGGTTCCAGGTTTAAGATTCGTTATTAATATATTTATGTAAACAGGGTCATTTGGTACTGATCAAGCTAATGCCCTGATTAATTTGTAACGCTGCTTGTATGATGATAGCTCTTTTTCTAGACAGCCGGATCTGGGACCGCATATCCAGGCATGTTGAACCAGTAAGGCTGTTACCCATTATATCTCCTAAATTTACTCAATTATGTATCTCTTAATAACAATTTTAAAAATATAAATAAAAAGACTATAAAAATAATATTATTTATTTTTTTATTTTCCCCGCGTATTGGAACTTTGATTTCAGATACACTGGAGAACAAGGATCGTTTAAAATTGTAAAAAGAGTGCAAAGTACCTCTCTGCGTTGGCGAATAGTCAGCTAGTCAAGTTTAGATCAAAAGATATATGGTCATATTTTAGAAGACCATAAATATATCTGATGCAATTATTTAGGAGACGATCCATTGCATTAAGATGATCTTTGAATTTTTTGAATTTTTAATTTAACTCACTTCCCACAATCTAATTTGGATAGATGGGCGTCCAAATTTTTTCCAATAAATCCAGTCACAGAAACTACTATGGGTTTAATGACAATAGTATTAACATGCGACATAGCGGAAATCTGACGCGCGAGGCAGGCAGGCGAGGCATTTTCAATTATTTTCCTTTTCCGCTTTTATGAAATTCTCGTCAGGCAGAACAGTGGATATTCCACTGTCATTGCCACGCATGTAGTTCGATCCACAATCAGAATATCATTGTCTATTATCATTGATATCCTTGTTGACATTTTTTTTCAATTTTCATGCTCTTACTTTTTTTACTACCCGCAATGGTAGAAAAAAATAAATGAAGTTTTATTTTTTTCTACCATTGCGCTCATGATCATGATCCGCAGAATAGAAGAAACGTATAAGAAGATTTATTTTAGAAATATTTTGTGTCTGTTTCAAAAAACGTACTTATTAAAAAAAACTCAAATGACAGGAGAAAATTGTTTAGTCTATTAATAAAATGAGAGAAACAATCGAGTAATGTTTAGATAAATTAAACATTTGTACTGTATTGTAATAAAATTTTAATCAAGCAAAACGGTTACATTTTACGACGGTATCACCAGGATTTACGGACGGTTTGTATGTGATACTTATTATAGGATTCGTTCAATGAAACGAATTCTTTGGAGTCCAAAATTCTGTTGGTTACAACGCATTACTACTAATTTGTGTTGAATGGTAAAATAATATTGTGTGCAAAGCAAATTATGTGCAGAAAACTTGTCGCACTCGGGACATAGACGGGTGAAATTAAGAGTCGCTTCGAACAGACGTGTGTTGACGGTTACAGGGCAAGATAGAGAGAGAGAGAGAGTTCTGAACATTCTTAAATACATTATATTACAACTAACCCGTGTGCGAGCAGCACCATCTAGCAGAAGGAGCTCCAAACTTCTCAGTCACATCGATACTGGTCCCGACTGCCAAGTAGAATGTTTTGGTACGTATCAGTGAAGACAATGTCAGATGGTGCTATTAAAGACTTAACAACGAGATGTTGTTTTTTAACTTCGTACAAAATGTGTTCGCTCAAAAATTAGACATCCTCTGGTATAATAGACAGTCGTCGAGTCTATTACACCTATGAATAGTTTTAAGTTTAAATTTATAATACTTGATTAAGAAGCCTTGCTGTGTGGTTTTCCTTCATATAATAGAGGCATCTTTTGTTTTCCTGTGGGTGCTAGAGGTGATTGTAGAAGGAAATACCAGTCAATAGACAGTTTACACGAGAATGAAAGCCAATATGCAATATCCAACCCTAACGATGCGCAGAATTTTGAGAAGGCCACCAACTAGCAGTGGTAGGATACGGCTGTTATGATGATGATAATAATGATTGTGTTGCGAGAATCACTATTAGATATAAAAGTTCACTGTTAAATACTTCTTCTTTGCGATCTCTATGGATTCTAGCAGACTAACAGTGTGATGTTTGTAGATAGATAAGTAGATATATTCGTTATTGTTCACTAAAAACAAGTTATACAATTATTGACTGTAAAATTGTTTATACTCAAAGAGCGGTATTATAGCTAATAACGATTTCTTCTAGACAATAGTTGGATGATGTTAAAAGATAAAAAATGTATTAATAAACGATTTTGGTAACCATAAGCAAATATATAAGTATACATAAATTTGAGTTAACCGTAAAAAATAAATTAATAAAAAGATACATAGATATTTATAAAGATAGTGATTATCGACAAGCTTTTTGACAATCTGGGAGAGACTTCGCTTGCCTCATCTCCAGTGGCAACAAATTCCATAACGAACAGCCTTGTAAACATTTGTAAATTGACAATAACACTGAACTACGACCCCATCTACCCCACTTACACGTCTGCTGCACAGACACAACTCTTAAGCTTCATTTATATAACTTACAATTTTAAGTTACCGTATATTATTTTGTTATTTTATGTTTAAGATTAGTGTATGTGTGAATAATTAAAGGAAATAAAATTTCTTCTTTCCTTTCCATCAGGTGACGCCTCGTTTGCCAATCGATCCAATAAAAATCTTTTTGTGCCTCTCCGGCTAGCAAAGGTTGGTAGTCAATTCAGCACAACATATAAGTATAGAGATTAAACAATATTTCCAAATACCTTAACAGTTTGTTTATTTCAAAATTATTGCTCGCAGTATATCGAGGAGATAAAAAGGTTGATGATTTACCTTCTACCCCAAGGTACACTAAGAAAAGATATATTTAGTAATAAATTAAACTCACTATTCTGTCTCGGCGTACCCCCGGTTGAAGGATTTAAGAGTTATTTTACTTGGCTATTGATATATTGTACATAATTTTCGATATATTTAAGGTCAGTTGGGTATCCTTGCAATCTAACTTGGATAATTGTGGCGATTTAATATCCATTTCTCCAGCAACGGGATAGTTTAGTGCCCGACAGTGAAACACGTGGACTATAATAAATATGTAATTTATATAATATAATTTTTAGTTGACATGAAGCCTAGAGCTTTTAATTATTTTGTTCACGAACGTTTTCATACAGAAAAAAAAACACATAAAATTATTAAAAAACTCATCACGACTCATCAAGGCAAGAAGAGATGCGGTAACTGAGAGCCTCAGTGTTGATTGCATTTGTAAGTGGTTGTGTTTAAACGACTTACTTGAATTGTAAGTTTCTAAAATTACTAATTGTATGCGTGTGTCCTGTTGCATGTTTTCTAAGAAATGTCAATGTGCAGTGAAAAGTGTCTAAAACTGAAGCTACCTTTAGGTCAGATGTTACAAATTTACTGTTTAAGATAAGTTTGTTACTAGAGTGTTTTGATTAAGCTTCCACATTTATTACTTTAAAAGTAATGTAATTTTATAAGAATTATTTTTGATTTTACCCACATAATTGTTTGCAGGTCAAGCACGAGAAAACTTTACAAAAGTTTTTATTTAAAACAAAATAATTATGTAAAAGTTATAAATAAACTTACAATAGAAATGACATTTCATATATTCTGCTCGAAAGTATACGAATAACTGTAAAAAATTCAGATTATTTAAAATACGCCATTACAAACTTTCACTGGTAAGAATAAAGTTCACTTGTATTATAAGATTTATTTAATGCCGCAAAACATTGTCCAGAGTAAGTCACGCAACGGCTCAAGATTTTTTATTTCACCCCGAAATGGTCTCTGTTGAGAACCATTTGACCTCATAAATTTTCAATCGGATTTACCGTCCAGCTTTTGGAGAGCCAGTTAATAGCAGTAATATAATCCTTGTTTCAACCATAACGCACGAATCGAGCGCGGTTGCACATAATAATTATCTACCACATGGCTGCGTGTGTCACCTACCACGGGAGTTGTGGAGGTTGGCGTAGTCGATTCAGCACAACTTTACTCGTCTTTTACGGGACGTAGCAGTTCTGGAGCACTCGATATCCCGAACCACTTCTTGTTATTACGTAGCCAAGACTTTCTTCTTCAACCAACCTGTCTTATGCTCGCGACTATTTCTAGCATCAACAGTTGCACCAATTTGTACCTGTCATGTCTCATTATGTGCTCCAGTTAAGCAACTTTTCTACCTTAAAATAAGTTTCACTTAAAATACGTTAGAACTTCAATTTTTGGATATAATTTCAATTCCATAACTTGTCACTAAATGTATGATTTGCTAAAAAAAATACATATTATTTTTTTCTTACTTAAATCATTCAAAATATATTTTCTAGCAGAAAATTATTTTCACAGTAGTCCAAATATCTAGAGGTATCTAAAAGAAAATATGTATCTGTAAACAAAGTATTCAATCATCCTCTGACCGTGAATAAGTATTCTACCTTTATAAGTATTTCATATAAGCGTATATAGATGATATATATAGATAATCTTGCTCTTATATTGCTATGCATTATAGATATATATTACCGGAAAAAACAATTTTTGTAAAAATTAAATAAAACTATATACGTAAACAAAATAGTTTATGACCGTCTCAAAGCTTCAAATTATATATGCAGTAAACTTAAATACAAAATATTATGCTATAGCGTCAAGTATTTAAATTTTAAGCTTTAATATTTGAGTAATTAAAATAAAAATAAAATAACCCCTTAAAACATATTTGGAAAAGCCTTTTTCCTTTGTGAAAATCGAAATGATATGAAATTTCATTATCAGGCTGTAGTTCACTGCTGGGCATTCGTTTTTGGTTACAAACGATTTTGATTATTATATACATCTAGTTGGCTTGTGTAGATCGTACTTCTATCAAAATTCAAAACTCTTTAGTTCGACATAAATTACATTTCATTTATTGAACGTCTGTTATCAATAAAGTTTCACAACCGTATGATAACCGGAATCGTAAGGTTCCTCTCAACGGAGAAGAAACGGCTAAATAAACTCCGCAGGTATCCTTTTGTCCGTCTGCACTCCTGCACTCGCCTACCCTAACGTTTGTCAGTTCTCCAACAAACGAGACCAGCCTATTGTTATTTAAATTTTCTACGCCATTTAATGTATCTTTGGTTTTATGGCGCATTTTTTCACTTTGAATCTTATTCACCAGAGAACCAGTATGGTGAGTTAAAGTCCATTCAGAAATTCACTTCAGAAATCAGGAACCTTGTACACAGCAGTAGGACATCTGAATTGTATCTATGTATTAAAAGGCAGTGGAATCCGTTAATCGCAGTGAAATCCAGTTTATTTAGATTTGTAGACAAGTATAGTGTAGTGGGAGTTTATTTAGATTATTAAAAAAAAAAACCTCCGTGGAGTGAAATTATAAAATGCAGTTGATTTAAATCTGTTAACACGTTTTTTCAAAATTGTCTCTACGGAGTCATATATTTATAAGTAAAAAAATTCATAGTGTAAAAACCTCATTTACATTAAATCTTTATCAGTAACGTTAAAATGAATTACGCTTGAATTTTGACCACCGGACGACCAATAGTAAATATAAAATTGTAAATTTACTGAATTGTTAAACAATCAAGTTTGGCCATTGCGCTAACGCGACACAGGTGACACCCACGATCAGCGATCCACACTGACCTGACATAACAAACGAAGCGTGGAAAGTATAACCATTGACAGCAATATTCACGCTTCAAAAAACCTTATTTTGTTAAAATGACACAACGAAAGCATTCATTTGTAATAAATATTTAACATTCTGTTACATATTCCAGATTTTTTTAACAACTAATATGACTCATTGTTTTGCAGATTTTAGATCTTACGCCGTGTCGGAGGTTCACGGGTGTGTGTGGATTTTACTTGTCATGAGGTTACATTACGTATTAGTGAGGATGAACCTGTCACTAGGGTTCTTACCAGCTCCCTAGGCCCTAAGGTCTAGGTGGTGAAAACCAACTGGGTACGCCATAGTACCTCGTGTAAGCGGCCGATATTGGAAGAGGGTTGCGTATTCTATGTGCTCGGCTGGTGCCTGGGTGCTTGCGAGAATCCAAACGATGCCGCTTCGTGGACATGACGCGGTCGCTGTCATTTCGAGACCGCGTTCAAATCGAGCGAATAATTTACCAAATGTACTTACTACCAATGGATTCAGATCGATTTCTGATCTCTACATGTGTTTATCCGCCTTAATCAAGTGTAGTGTGTTTAATATCTACCTTCTTCTTATCTTAATATCTACCTCAGGAATCGGGAGCACCGTGCCCAAGAAACATACGGCTTTTAAAAAAAATCTCACTATTATCAATACTTTGTATCACATTTTCGCTTTACTTTGTATCACAGAAATATAACCTTATTTAATATCTATGCGTGTTAACTGTGCAGCAATATTACATTATTTACTAAATTTGACATTTCAAATTCTTATGTGTATCTCAAAAAAATTCATTAATTTTTTTAAAGGCCACTCAATCCGTTTCTTACTTTTTAATTACGAGATACATTTTTCACTATTGATGATTGTCAGACCGAAATATCATTAGGAAACATTTATCATTTGGAAATTCAACGCGACATTTATTACTTTATAATTGATTAATCGTTTCAGTTATCCAAATCCTAATTTTATTGAGTTTACCATAAAAGTCTTTTAATGGTGAGCATCATAATATTTCAAACGCTCAATTTTGAATAGTAACGGTAAATATTAAAACATGTTTCAGTTATAAGTGTCCTGAAAAAAAATATTTTTTGGCAAAGATTAATTGCAGCTCTAACAATATATTTATTTATCTCATTATATTTCACATATAGTAACAAAGTGTATTAAAAATATATAATTATTTTTGTTAGAGTATAAGTAGCTTACAAGATTATCTAAAGAAAAACCTAAATAAAAAATAAAATATAACCAACCGCGCGACCTAAACGGTACAGTAGTAAAATGTTCGCTTTCTGAATTCAAGGTCGAAGGTGCGAATCTCACATCAGAATAATATTTTGTACGATAATATTACATGCACATTTTTAATGGCACCAACGACACTAAATCGTAACTATGAGTATATTATTATTCTCATACTCAGCGATGTTCTCACGTGATTATCACATTGGGGCGGGCATTCAAGAAAAGCGCATATTTGTTCACTAAATGCTGGCAACGCATCAGCGTCTATAGAAGGTAATCGCTTACCACCAGATAACCCGCATGCTCGTTTGCCTGCTCTGCTATAAATATATATATATATATATATATATATATATATATATATATATATATATATATATATATTTTATTTAGGTTGTGTGATAACATATACAAAGTTCTTTATTATTCTTTTAAATCAGCCACTTCGCCGGTGAGGACAATCATCGTGGGGGAAAACGAAAGTTGTCGAAAGCATGTCAAGAATACTGCTCAGTAATGTATCCTATTCTTTTTACTGATGCCGAAACATCAGAAAGTGAGGCGAATTATGTGTCTACCTGTAATCCTGTGGGACCTGAGCAATGGATATCCTAGTCGATGTGAATTTCTTTTGCTTGAGAGAAACACTACATAAAATAAAATTTTGTAATCTATTCTTTTCGTACAAATCTGGTACACAGGCAGATTTAATTCTGTAAAAACTATCCTTTCTGTGTATATATTTAAATATATGTAGAGAAAATATTACTATTAATATTATTTGTTTTTCTAAAGCTATAATGCGCAAGGAGCTTCTTTTAATACAAATCTTGATTCAGAAATTATTATACAAAGTGTAATTAATTCTTATAGTTTGCAAGTATAGAAAATAGAACGTTAATATTACATTTAATAAAAAAATGTCAAGAAGGTTCTAATTATGTAAGACCGATGTTTTAAATAGCATTAGCTGTAAGTTTCAAAATTTTAACATTTATTTTATTCTCATAATATGTTATTATTCAATTTGTTTTGTTTGGTTTAGTTAGTTCACATAAGAAATGATTTAAATCTGATATATATATATATATATATATATATATATATATATATATATATATATATATATATATATATATATATATATATATAGACATTGCTCTTCAAGTTAGCAGACTTAAGTGGCAATGGGCTGAACACGTTTGTCGGAGAACCGACAATCGTTGGACGATCTGCGCAAGGCGGCTGGCAGAGACTGGATGCGTGTAGCCGATATATATATATATATATATATATATATATATATATATATATATATATATATATATATATATATATATATATATATATATATATATATATATATATATATATATATATATATATATATATATATATATATATATATATATATATATATATATATATATATATATATATATATATATATCATTGTGTTTTCCACATAAATAAATGAAGTAGTACGCTAAAGAGTATTCAGGACTCGGGAGACCTTTAACAGTTTCAACGTTGAATTTCATGACTGTTCTTTTTACGTACGCTTGAAAAGATTTGTACATTTTATTTAAAAAACATGTAACAAGAATAAGTTTTTATTTTGATAATTTTATACTTATAACAAATTGTCATGAAACTGCAATATGTTTAATATTTTGTAACCATTTTTAGCCACTCTGTTACATCCTACAAAAACAAAATTAGTTTTTCGTATTATAATTATGAATTCCGCTTCACATAAAAGTCAATTTTCTTTTCTTACAGTTGTTTCTTTCTTACCGCAATTTCTCGGCTTAAACATAGTTTTTCTTTCTTGGTCAAAAAACCTTTTGTGATAGAAAAACAAAAGAATTACCTTAATTTACTTGTACTAATTATCAGCCACAAGTCTAAAATGGGATATTTTGTTAATTAATAATTAGTGAACGAAAAATAATATATTATGAATAAAAGTATAATTAAATTTCCATATTAAGAGAACACTATTGGATTTTGTTTTTTGTGTTGATGAAAAAGAAAAGGCGTCATGGTCACCAGTAACCCAGAACGTCGAGATTATTTTTATGCCAGGAATAAGGCAAACGAGCAAGCGGGTCATCTGATGATAAGTAACCAGCGTTATCCATGCACATCTGTAGTGCTTTGCAGAATTGAACTTAAGGATGATAAATGGAGTCAGTAACGCTTGACTTTGAGGAAATCCATTATTATGTGGATGGTAAGAATTTTACTTGACTAGACTTTATCTGCGACAAGCAAACAAATACAATAAAATATTAGTGTGTGTTTCACTTAACGAAGTGGATTTACAGAATAATTAATCTAAATTTTACTAAAAAAGCGGCCGTCAGCAAATCGCAATATCAAAAACTACCACTCTTCCACAATGTACACGACACAAGCTTCAACACAGGTAGACTCTACGGAAGATTACTTAGCGAAGAATGAAATAACAGGAGGAGGAGAAGGAATTAAAGGAAAGGGAAAGAAATTGCAATAAAACTCTTGGCGTGACAAATTTAAGGGAGTTTAAACGACCCTAGGAATTAATAGAACTTGAAGAATAGATATTCTGGACCAGGCCAAAGCTCACCTGTTGTTATAGCGCTTTTGTTGATGATGACGATGGAAAGAAATTGTTCCTTCGCTTCCTTTACTCACCGCATGAAACGTGGTTACACAGTAAAGTACTAACTATTGACAACGACATTCAGTTATGATGTGGCACTTCCCTAGTTTAGCTAGTCCATTCTCACTTTGCTGGCTCTACCATTGTGTTAAAGTGATGTAGCAAAGCTATTACTCAGAAGTCTAGTTCCTACGAAGGTGTTGTACTTCCTTGAATGAGCTGGCTCATTATTGCTCTAGATGCGAAGATGTTTTTGTTGGTAGCCTAATGCCTTTTACACCTTTATTGGATACTGAGCCCGTGGCTTGGAACCCACGGGCATAGTAATCCACTGATGCTACAGATTTTTTTATATTTTTTATAATTTTTGTATCGAAATTTGCTTGCAACGTGACTCTGTCAACAAATGTTTCTTGTTTTCTATTTTTTTATTTGCTTCTAATCCAAATGTTTTGATTAAATAAAGAAATAAATAATAGTTCTCTAAAAGGGTGACTTTTCGACATAGACATGTTTTTGTTGCAGCTCTATTTTCGAATTTTTATTCTAGTCATTTGAATTTACCTTCGAGAGGCGAATATTTATGCAGCTCTTCTCATGCATATGTATTACACAGAAATACAGTTTTATTTAAAAATGAATAAGAGTTTTATCCACATACGTATATCAGTAACATTTTGACTGTTTTATCGGATAGATATGCAACTTATGGAAAACAATAAACGTCATGTATAGATAGATATTAGCGACACCTTAGGCAATCGCGTTTTAAGAAATCTGTGGGCTAGTTTTTTGAATTTTATATTAAGTTAAGTAAGTTCCAATTTTATATCGCTTGGACAATATTGTTGTAGTTAGTTCAAAAAAGTTAAGACTTATTGTAAATGGAGACTTCTTTATATTATACCTCACAATATAGTGAAAAATATTAAGAATTATGATTTCCTTTTGTTTTTTTTACCATTATTTTAATAAAACAAATGAGCGAACTATTCAATTGCTCCCTACATGAATGCATGAAGAAGGCAACCGTGAGGATCGAATGGCGTCTGGTTAAGTAAGTTACCAGTAATATAACGACCATGACTACTCTGTTAAGAGTATGACGACCAAAAAGAAAACAAATGAGCAACCGGATCATCTGATAGTAATCGTCACCGCCTATGGAAATCTGAAACGGCGATGGTACTGTAGGGCTGTTGACTAACTTAAGGCATGATCAATATTAATATCAGCCCGCGGCAGTCCACCGCTGGACATAGGCCTCACTCAAGGCGCGCCACCAAGCCCGGTCTTCGGCTATACGCATCCAGACTCTGCCAGCCGCCTTGCGCAGATCGTCGCTCGGGAAATGAGGAATTTATGAAAACCAAACACAGAATTTAAGCAAAGTAAAGAAATCTCAAATCTCTGCACGCAAAATACTAGGTAGGTAGGTAGGTACTTTCTTTATGTGGATATTTTGCGGAGGTTTGGTATTTCCTCAGTTTAGCCGCCTTGTTGGTGACGTAGATAAATTTGTATATATAAACTGCTCAATCAATTTGCACATATACACTGCAATATACATCTGTGTAGAATTCCATATGTGTCTGTAAATCGTATCATTATCTTACATAATACAAGATGGAGATTCTGCTGGAAATCTTTTTTTATGGCATAGGAAGGCAAACGAGCGGGCGTGTCATCTGATGGAAAGCAACCAACGCCGCCCATAGACATCCGCAACGCCATAGACAATGCGGAAGCGTTGCCGACCTTAAAGGAAAGTGAAATTATGGGAGTGGGAGTGGGAGGGGGAGGGGAAGGGGGGAAAGGGAGTGGGAAGGGGAGGGTGTTGGGCCTCCGGAACTCAGACCGCTCATCGTACGAAGCACGATAGCTAAGCTACCACTCACCGGTTTTCTGCGGGTGTGTAGTACTAGGGTAATCCAAGGGTTTTAAGTTGTGCATGCATGACTTCGCACAAATATTTATTTTATTTGTTTCGACGTACACGTGTTGAATAAGTCTTGTTTTACCTCATATATCACTATGTAAGTGGTTTATACAACTGACAGACAGTGAGGAATTGTTCAAGTAAATGAAATACATTCGTCTCCATTTCCTTAAATTAATAATGTAAATGAATTAAACAGTGATGATATAAAATGAAATACGCAAATAACTGAAATTAACACTAACACACATATACCATTCTAGAATTCCCTGTTTTGAGGTAGCCCACTTAGGTCGCACAAATATTTATCCTGATATGGGAATCAAACCCATGACTTCTGGCTGATAAAATTTATTGTAATCTGTTTATTTACTCTTCATAAATTTAGCGTATTAAAAGTATTAATATTTCACACCAAGCACTAAAATTGACTTGTTTTGTGTGAGACCCGTGTCTGATATAGACATTAATATATCTGTTTTACAGCTCACAAAATACAAAAGTAATTTCAGCTTAAAATGATGTATACGAGGATTATAATAAATATGAGGATAGGTACAAAATAATTATTTAAAAGTTGGTCAACTCTTTCATCTTTTTTTTATCCCTCAATTTTCGAAGACTTTTACGGCTGCATTGATGAAGTTGATGAATTCAAATAAATATATTCGTAAAAATATTTTTTTACTACTACTACTTACTACTACATTAATTTGCATGTATTTTAATATAAACCTTCTACGAAGTAAGGTAGATAATATATTAGAAAATCTCTTCACCTAATTCCGCTCGAGGAGTTAATAACTTTGAATATTCATTAGTTTGGTTATGCAAGGCATGTCATCTCGTAATGTTTGCTTCCATCATTATCTTGAACTTGATATCTTAAACAAATTTAAATCAAAAATTGTATTAGTAAGTTTTAAGAAAAATATAAGAATTCTATATAAATGTTATTAATAATCAAAAAATATAGTTGAATGTACACAATTTAAAGTTAGTCTACTTCAGGTTCGTTTCGTCGTTGTAATCACTATCAATTTGTGGTTGTCCACTGATACATGTTGATAATGCATCTGCATACATCCAAAATGCGTAGGTCGTCGTTTCATGTACCTGGGAACCATGCTAAGCCAAGCCACGTTCCACTTCAGCATTTGTCAACTCTAACTAGTACATTCAAACTATACAGTCTTCAGTACTTTACTCAACTTTTTTACATTTTGTAATAAAAAATATATCTATTTGATATTATTGTAGAAAAAAATCTTAGTAAATCGACTTCGTATAAAATAATTTCTTGTGTTTTCATTTACAAGAAAGTAAACTAAAAAATTGATATTCGATGATTACGACATCGATACCAAATAAGAATTTGTTATCAATATTTATAGGCAGTATTTCGAGCTCTGCCTTAGGTAAATAAACACTAGTTTTATTAGTATAATGTTAAAATTATTATATTTAATGAAATTAAAAATATTAATAATAATAATAAAAAATATTAAGCCACGCTGTTTTGTCAAGAATAATATATATATATATATATATATATATATATATATATATATATATATATATATATATATATATATATATATATATATATATATATATATATATATATGCATAATATTTGTCTATAGCACGAATGGCCCGGCTTGCCCGGAGAAGTACCACACTCCCGCAGAAAACCGGCGTCTGAGTGGTAGCTTACCTATTGCGGTGACGGGCTGAGTTCCGGAGGCCCAACACTCTTCCCCTCCATTACCATTCCCACTCCCATAATGACACTTTCCTTAAAGGTCAGCAACGCTTCCGCACTGCCTATGGCGCTGCGGAAGTCTATGGACGGCGTTGGTTGCTTTCCATCAAATGATACGCCTGCTCGTTTGCCTTCCTATCCCATAAAAAATTATTAAATTATAGCGTTAATAAAGTTACATCCCTTGTGAAGGTTTTACAATCATTGCCATCAGCCTATTTCTTTCCTTATTCTTTTGTAGTCATTTTAAAATATTATAGTTTATAGTATATAATGGTTTAAAGTCATAAAAAAAATTGCATTTTTTGTCATTTGTACTAAACTACTAACTTTTAAGTTAAGGGAACAATTACAACTATGTGATTACTACAATTATACATAAACAGATATATTTTAAGACGTTTTAGGAGTACATTGAATTCAACATCACTCACTATATGACAATTCATTGTTCTAGAATGGTTTCTCCCAGACAATATGGACTGGTTTGCCTTTACTTTATATTTGATCACTTTTCTTTACATAATATATTTAGAGTTGTTGAGTTTAACTTCGACACATTTATATTTTTATAGGTTTATTTTTATTTTAAACAAAATATTAAATAAAAGTTATTAAATTCATAAGTTGTGGCACAAACATTGTTTTTTTTAAGTTTAACGTTATATATGTATTGTTATTTTTTTACGGAAAAAGGAACACCTGTATAACTTTACAATCTTTTTTATAATTAACATCTACTCGACTACACATTTTCTATTGTGTTACTCTGAAAAGGTTACCTGCATTGTGTCATCAAAATAAAAAAAGATTCTATTATTTTGCTATACTATATTTGCTATACTTTTTTCGAGAATAGAGTTTTCTTGTAAATTTGCTTTTATAATAATCAATATCAGTTGGATTATCAGATCGTTTCATATAACGATTATAGAAACAATAAGCGATACTTATATAATTTGTGTAAAATTAAGACTTTTGGATATGACTGTTTGTTGGCTATTTTCAGTGTTTTTTGTACATCTGACGCATTAGAGATTGAGCTATCTAGATAGAATAGGACTTATATGGAAGACTTATACGCCGACATAAGCAACAGTCTCACAATTCGCGTTTAATTAATTGCAATGATTAAAAGTTTGTTAATAATCTTCCCCTGTTAAATCTTAGCTACAACATGTATGTATTTAGACAGTTCACGTTTGTTTGAAATGTCAATTTAACATATTAAGACAATACAATTTAAGATAATAAAACTACTATCAGAATGCAGAATTGAGGTCATCAGTATGTGGCCGGATGGTCACTGAGATTGTATAATCTTCTAGAAAGGTTTCTCCCAGGCAATTTGTACTGGTTTGCTTAAACTTTTTAATTACAGTTTCATATTTTTTTATGCACTCGAGCAAGCATTTTACTTGAAGAAACAAAATCACTGCTGCTTATAGAGTTTGTTCGAAATTCGAATAAATTGTCTACACATGAATAGTAGAAGATGAAGAAGCAAATAATTGGCGGTGAAATGGAGAGGAAAAGAGTTAAGCTAAGAGTTCAACAAACAAAATGTAGTATCAAACCACTATTCATAAGTCGGTTTTTTAGGAAGATATGCCATTTTTCGCTGTCCTCATGTCATTAATTTTACATATTATAATTTATCAAATTTTAACTAAAAAAATGACGAAAAAAATTTGTTTTTTTTTTCAATGCTTTTAATGAATTGGCTTGATACACTAATATTAAACGAGTTTTCGCAAAAGGTTCGCCGTTACGTACACATATGTGTAACGGCTACTCGTGAACCGTAATAAAACGTTTCCCATGTCGGCCGCAGTCCGTTTTCACATGTCGACTACAGTCCTTCAAGCGTGTGCAGCCGGCGTGAAGCTAAATTGATGATTCACTCCATTGCCAATGAAATGACCCTTCAAAACGAATGGTCTTTGCCATTAAACGAAACTCACGACTGTTTAATTCTAGCTATTGAAAGTGAAAGCGACAAAATGAGAAAATTCTGTTTATTTGTTTCTCATTATTACTTTAAGATTGTTGATTACTATAGCGTACCAGCCGTACTGTTTACGGTGACACTCGGAATCTTTAGGGGTCTTCTTCAAATATATATTTTTTTAAAATGATATTAATTTATTCTTGCGTTTCATTGTACATTTATATTAATATGTTATTCATATTATACTTTATCACACTTTTCACTTTACATTTTATATTTCAATATATATATATATTATAATTTCAATGTTTTGTCCCGGACGGGTGACATGTCTATCCAAAAGACCTCAGTTGAACTACTTTCCTTTTGTTTTATATCAATTTATGTTTTTTTAATTTTAAATTTGAATATTACAAATGTCAAAAAAATGTAATAGATTATAAACAGTTTTAATACATTAGTGATACATTTATGAATGCATCACTACATTATCTACATCAAAAACAGGTTTTGTTGAAAAAAACTCTTACAGTCTTCTATCCTTGATCAGTTTCCAAAATAAGTCTGAACAAACAGACATACGGACAAAAACAAAGGGATCAAATGAAAAATGGCATCACAGAATAAGGAATTTAAAGCGCAATTTTGTAAGAAGATTGAAAAATATTTAACTAGAAAATTTCTTTTGCTACTACTATGTCTACTAAATAAAATAAATATATAATTTAATTTTCTTTATTTTAGTCTCCCCATTTCTGGTTGTACGGACTTATCTTAAAATGCATTGAGAATTGAAGACTTTGCGAGAAACGATTTTTAATAACGATGTTATTTGCTGATGTAGTTTTTTTTTTTAAAGAAAATATGGGCAAACAGCAAGAGAGTCAGCTGGTGGTAATTAATTACCGTCGCCCCGAACTGCGTGCAACGTGGACATCTGCAACGCACCGCAGATGCATTGTTTTAAGGATAAAGATGTGAAGAAAGGGAGAGGAATTAGGAAGTAAAGAAGAAGTGGAGACGCGTTGAAGAGAAGGAACTTCGGATGTTTGCACTCACCGTGCACGAAACGTGACAATACAAAATTTCTACCGTTTAACGTCGATATTCCGTGAAGTTGTGATACTTCTCCGTTCGAGCCAGCCAAGGCATCTATGGTTCTATTATTATCTGAAAGCTAATCATCACGGGAAATGAATTGAGAATAATATTATAAAAAAAAAGAGATAATATAAAGGTATATTTTTATATAGATGAAATATTAATTAAAATTATATATTGAGGGAAAATAATTAAAGATTTTTTTTAATATAATTTGCCAAAGAACTCAGATATGTTTAGCGCCTTAGTATATGTCAAAGCATAGGTATTGTGAGGTCGGACGCTCGTATATAATAAACTGGGTCAACCTGTGTTTGTCGAGCTTTCTTTAAGTACGCCTAAAAGCCGCGGGCTAGAGACGCTTTAATATTAAGATATTTCTATAGTTAGCTGCATACTATTTTCCGTTATCGTTGTCCGTAGTCACCGTTGTGAGTAGCCGGCAAAAATATTTATAAATTATCTTACAGATATAAAAATTTACTTAAATCGGCAACACATAAACTAAATTCCTTCCAATAATTTGCCCATGATTAGTGCACAATTAGGCAAATATAAAGATTTTCATAAACGATTTTTAAAAAGGGGGAGTTGTGGCCTGGTAACAATTTTGATTTGAAATTACATTCCAAAAAATTCCATATATGTACTTTGCAAGTGTTTGGTTTAACGGTTAGCGCACTTGACTTCTTAGCCTATAGTTATAGATTTAAATTCTGCTTGAAACAATAAAATGTTTTAAACGACAGTAAAATAATTATTTTTGTGTCCTTGGCGATAGCGACTTCTTAAGAAGTTTTATTGCTTTGGAACGTGATGTGGAATGCCACTCGGTTAGGTAGTGTGACGATTAACGACCTGCGTAGGGCAGCTTGCAGATATTAGATGCGTTTAGTCGAAGATCGGGTAAGGTGGCGTGCCTTATAGAAGGCTTATCTGCAAAATTGATCTACCCTAGGATAACGATGATGATAAACTGTCTTAGCTATACGAGTATACTGAAGTACCTTAATTATTTGCACCAAAGGCTGTATCGTCTGAACAAGGGTTCGTTTTGCGATCAAAATGCTCTGTTCTATACGAATGGAGCAAAATTTGTATGTCCTAGAGACCGGAAAAATTTGTTTTTGAAACAATTTATTTGCTACCGGGATTTGTATTTAGGACTTTTGCCTTAGATATTAGGTATTTCCACCATTGAGTCAAGGGGTCGTCAAAACTTATGTATGTACCTAACACAAAACATATCAACAATATTCCAAATAAATAAATGTAATAAATTTTCCTCGATCCTTTCACAATACGTTTGACATGTGCCTGCTATCTACATATGTTTACTTTGTCAATATTGACGGAGTAAAGTTCCGCGTGCTGCTTTTCTAAGTTATGAGTAAATAAAATAAATGCCTGAAATATAAAGTGCGCATCACAATCTTCGTTTCATTTATATATCAAGTGCGCAATTTTAGAAACATAATAAGAGACATTTTAAAGGCGAGTCAAAGAACGAGTTAGTTTTTTATATTTTTGTACTAGTCAGGTTTTTTAAAATCCTTTTTCTAAAGTTATTTAGATATTTTAACAATTTTAGTCCTCGCTTTATATCTTAGAAACGTGTAAAATGCAAAATTTCGTATTTTCTTGTCGGTGCCCCTGACCAGATTTTAAAATGGCACTGCCGATATATATTATAGTAATACGTGTAGGAAAAAACTTGACCCCTTTTTATGCAAATTACGCGCAAGGAACAGTGTGAGATTTGGTACAATTAAAATTTGGAAAAGGAGTGCCGAACAATTAAATTAAAAATAAAAGTTTAATAATTTACGTCATACGGGCATATTTAGACCACTGAATATCTACTAGTTTTGATAAGTGGATATATTCAAAATTAATTACAATTATTCCAATCTTTTTATTCTGAATAGAATGTTAGGCTAACTAGTGAAGGTTTGCAGCCAATTCAGTACAACTCTCGCTTTCATATTTCGCGAGTCGCAACAGCTCTGAAGCTCTCGCTATTCCGGTCCACTCCTTGATAATACGTAGCCAAGACTTTCTTCGCCAATCAGATTGTCTTTCGCCCGCGACTTTTCCCGTCATGCTTCATGAAGCCACCATACGGATTGTGCAAATAACATAATGCATATAGTGAATTGAATTAATTTTGGATAAATTTTAAGGTTAAATATTGACGTACATTTATTCTATTATTGTAGAATAGATCTATCACGTAATCTCCGTAACGTTCATGATGTAAAGTGCTAGCTAATAAGAGATGAAACGCGCATAGAAAACTGTCACATCCTATCTAGTTTTAATTTAATATTTTTAAATAATAAAACTAGCAAATTCATAAATTTGGCCATTCAAATGTGTTCATAGTTTTTACAATCCTTTTATTGTACTCTGACTAGCTAAATTAAAGAGAGATCAGGCCGCGAAGGTGAATCTAGATTTGGTGCAAAATTAAAATTGTTATTAAAACGTTAAAATTAAAACTTTTGGATGCAGTCCTTCTATTATTTTAGGATATTTCTCATTAAAACATTTGAAATGCCATTTTGTAATTTACGTTGCCAATTATATGCTCTAAATATACAAGTTTGTAATATATTTTTTACATTTAAAATTAAATTCTGTATTTTTGTCTATATTAATCAATCCGCCTCTAGTTTTTACCACCATTTCGTAATAATAAGTCATTCAAGTTCGTAATAAGAATAAACATCACAGTTGTCCTGTTTTTTTACAAATCCTAAACATTACACATAGTCTCGCATATAACCACGACCTTCAGTTTTTTTAACTCAGAGAAGGTTTAGAAGTTATAATTTAATATATAGCTGGGCACCACACATCACATTACTGGCGGGAAAAATTAGACGATTAATAACAGTATTTAAAAATTTGCGTGAAATTGATAATATAAAACTCAGCATCAAAATATATAAAGCCCTATGCCAATCCCTCCTTACGTACTGCATTGTGGCGTGGGGAGGAGCTGCTTCAACCCATATGCTTGAATTAGAGAGAGCACAAAGGGCAATTATAAAAGTAATGCTACACAAGCCTTACCGATACCCCACAGATGAATTGTATAAGCAAACAAAACTTTACACAGTCAGACAGCTATATATACAATCATGCGTGGTGAAATATCATAAGGAAGTCACCTTGCACGCATCAATTCCATCAAGGAGATGTATTATTTATCCTTTACCCACAACTAAAACTAGCTTTGCCCAACGACAATATAATTATTTGGCTCCGTTTATTTATACTAAATTAAATCGCATAGAGAAGACTAATAATCTAAATATCAATTCAATAAAAAAACTCATAAACAAATGGCTATCCAACCTAGCATATAATTCTACAGAATTAATATTAAATAAACATTAGCTTAGTAGGACAAAATAAAATAAAATAAATTCAGACACAGACACATGTAAAAAAAAATCTTTTTGGTTTGTATAACTTAATAAAGTTTTTTTTTTAAATTTTAAATTTGCATAGTTATATTAAGTATAGCAAGAAAATAATATATGTAACTCATAAATATGTCACAGAAGGGAACCGTTTGCCGTAGTACAGGGTTCGCCCTAGTTCGGCGGACGGGGTAACAAAAATTGTAAACTTATCAATGAACCATAAATATATATATATATATATATATATATATATATATATATATATATATATATATATATATATATATATATATATATATATATATATATATATATATATATATATATATATATATATTATTATTATACGCACCAAAATATTAGATACAAAATTGACTGTATATCGCATTATTTAAAGTTCTTCTAAGTTATACCTGTCCTTCGTATTCAATTTCACTATGTACAAAATCCTTTTGAGTTTATCTAAGCCAAATACATATGGGAGATGAAACGAAGGGATTCGAGGAAAGATAAAAACGTTGGCTCCTATCAACTTTGAAAATTTTCTCTTGGGAAAATTTTCTCTTCGAGCAATTTTCAAATAGCTGTCCAAATAAAATGTTACATAAAAGGTTATCTTTTAAGTATATTGTACTTAAACATTAAGTATATTTTAAAGCCTACTCATTTGTTCTTTAAATTTTTTATCTCGTTGGCAAATTATGACACACATACATATAAGATTTTAGGTCACATTAGTATCATCATAATGAGTCTGCAGCAATCAATCGCTGGACAAAGAACTTCAGGGTGCACTACCCAAGCCGTTCTTCAGCTTCATCTACCAGTTTCTGCTAGCTGCCCGTCATACATAGATTGTCGCACCATCTAGGAATAAACGTCTTATCAAAAATCCCATCCCATCAAAAAAAAAACATCCTCCAAATTAAATTAATTTATTTTTCTATTCATTGTACATTTACATTTTATTTATACTTTATTTACACTCAATATAATTTCAATGTTTTGTGCCGGACGGGTGACATATCTATCGAAAGACGTCAGTCGAACTAATTTTTTTATTTTTATATAAAACAGTTTATTTCTGTTTTATTTTAAATTACGAATGTAAAAAGAAATAATATAATATGAAAAGTATTTAATATATTTAAATAAAAAATTTAAATATGTTAGGATACATCAATGTATCACTACACTACATTTGCCACACGATCTCCAATCAGATTACTCGTCTAGTTTAGCAGTTTTTATCTTCAAGTATTCACTTGGCAATTAACCTATGGTTGAAAAGACAAATATGTTTGTTTTATAAAAATAGACATCAAAGTTTGGTTTGTTGAATGTTCTGAAGATTATGGATACTTATAATTTCTGCTTGTTATGTTCAGAATTAGCCTTACAAACAAAATACATAAAGTTGTATTTAACAATCCGGACCAGGAAATATAATAAACAAGTATTTCTAATATGCCAAAGTTGCCTTGTCACCGGCACACCCCCAGCTGTACGTTACGCATTTTACTTCTTCTCAAGTCACTTTATTCTGTAACTTATTATATATTTTTATTAAGAAATCTCGAGTGTTGTCTTTTACTCAGTCGTAAAATATGAAACACAAGAATTGTTTTTTACATAAAAAAGTTTTATATCTTTTTACAAATAACATGCACACCATCTTATAAGAATAAGTAAAGAGAAGTCAAAATAATATATTAGTTAAAAATTACATTTCGGTTACGGTACCTAATCGAGGCGGCATGAATTCCGATCAAATATTTTTTTATTTTTCTTTATTGTCATATCCTTACTATTTCTTTCATTAAACTAAACTTCATATATAAGGGCATTTTAGATTTAAGTAAAAATAAATGTATTAAAAAGCATCCAAATTAATTATTATCAACAGTGTGCAGGTAGTCTTAAGGCCATAGTAGTGATGCTGACGTCTAATAGCTTTCAATGGAATAAAATATATCAGTCACGTGGAGGCGGTGTTATATTTTATTCAGTCTAAGCCTCTATAAAATTCTCATTTTCAGACAGTTCAAAATACGGATTTACAAAGCGATCTGTTGTGGAGAAAAATATAAGACTTGTAACTTTCCATATACGTATGTTGGACTGCTTGGCACGGGCCTCCCACATGATATTAACATACCACGTTTATCTATAATAACATGTAAGTGCGGGGTACTTATATTCGTTATTTTGCGGGAATTATCCAAGGAGGATTGAGGGTACATCCAGATTCAAAATAAATACCCGTAGCCCAAATATATGTACTATATAATATGTTGATACGGGAATCACACCCTCTCCTGCAAAGCTCCTGCGATCATTGACTCCAAAATTTGTTGTTTCGCCACTAAATCAATTAGGTCTTCACATACAGACGACTATATTTTTATGCTGTAAGTTATCCAAGAAATATATCACCTATATTTCATACCTTCTATTTTCGTGAAAGGATAAAAGTATAATATATTAAATATGTTTGCCTTATTATATATCTACATATATAAATCACATATCGTTGTATTCGTGCTGTGCTAATTTCCGAAACCCTCCCCCCAACCGATTCCAATTATTTTTTTTGGTATGTATGGTTGATTCCATCTTGACAAATAGGATACTTTTGGACCCGACAGGTGGCGCTGTTGAAGAGATAAATATTTTTATATATATTTTTCAGATCTGTGGTAACTCTCACTACATGTAATATGATTGTTCTCAAAATAAAAATCGACGGTACATTAAATATGCGACTAAATCATAAACTAAATGAAATGTAAACACGCAAATATTGTATATATTTGCGTGTTTACGTTTCATTTGGTTACTGGTTACATATATCATCCTATATAGCGAACTACTGTATGCAAACTGCAATTCCAACTAACTGTTTGAAACTGTCCACTGTTAGCATACTCCCTTCTAAGCTTTGTTGCTTTGAAAAGGCAATCATAAAATGTACACACTCGTATCTCTGCACAATCATACATTGTAGTTAAGTGGTTTAATATGTGGCTTCAGTTCCATTTGAGATTCAGAGATTCTCCGGTGTGATTTAATTGTAAAATCTAACTCTATACAATGTAATGGAACTATAATTTTAGTACATAATACGTACACAATAAAAACAAAATTATATACTGTGATAAGATTTAAATGTTATCTTACCAACACTACAAACATAAATTGCATCACTCATTAACTCACAAACATGAAGAGACGGTATACAGAAAAAATAAGTTTAGCTGTATGTGTGCCATAGAACGCAAGTGTAAGATATTATTAAAAAAAAAATAATAAAAAGTGTAGATTTTACCGATTTAACTAAGCGAACTAAACTTCTGCTAAATACGAACAAGCTTCTAGGGTGAACATGGACCTCTAGGGTGTATTTTCCTAATCCGCAATGTAATTCATTTAGTATCTTCCGCACATTAATAATTTAACATTTTGATAGATAATAAAGAACAGAGAGAATATAAGAGCACTGTCAGTCTTAGAGGCCAGCTGTACTGAAAATTAGTATTCCGGTTATCCGCAGTGCAGACTCTTTTGTTTCCACGTCCTCTATTAGAGGCGTTTTAAAATTAACTTTTTCGTCATTGTTTTCCTTCGTTAACGAAATTTTGTTATAACTGTTATGTCAGTGTGAAGGAAAGTAATAAATATCATGAAAAATACAATCAGTCTTCATAAAATGGTAGCCGTCCTACCAAAACTTTTTATGAAATTTTTAAATCATATTTTAAGACACACGCATTTGATAATCTCAATGAATTACCACCTTAGGATAAACATTTGTATGAAATCGGGAGGTTGTGTACGCAACAGTTGGACATAATAGACTGAAAAAAAAGAGTCTTTAAAATCAGACTTTATTACTATTGATTACGTTATTTTGAGCTTTGACCCACGCACAAAGTTCGAATGAAATTTAAATTCGTGTAACTCCCCCGTAGTTTGACTTTATCCTACCTTCCTTAAAAGCAAAAGCTTGTCCGTAAATAAGTTAAAGGAAATGTTTATTTTAATTTCGTAAAATAAAGTTCACCTGAAAAAATAAAGATTTAAGGTGAGATTTGAACTTAATAAGGACACGTTACAATCATATGTGGCGCATTTTAATATAAACTTATAAACATTTTTCGTGAATAAATTAAATTACGATCACAATACACCCAAATTGATCACATATGATTGTTAACATTTTTTTTATAACAATTTATTTATAAAGGGATTTAACTTATAATAATTTCACACAGATCCGTAATGCATATAAATAAATCAATTCTAAATTGTTGATATATATTTATATCGATTACGGATCTGTGTGAAAATTTCAGATATGATAAAAATTTCTCCATAATTGGTCTTGATTAGAAGATATTAAACTGTGTGATAAGAAGGAAGTAACAAAAAAAAACAGGACACAAAAAACAAAGGAAAGGGAATTTCTCCATTAGAGGGTTATACCTTTATTTTTTATTCTCAGTTGGATCATACCCTTATATACTTTTTTAATATATCAAATCACACATTATATGCCTTCTTCAAGTTCAAAACTTTACATTATTTTATAGACATTACATCAGTTTTAGATGTTAAAAAACATTTATCCTTTCAGTAGGTCTTTAATACCTTTTACCGTTAGTTTTTTTTTATTAACGCACTATTCCGTTTTTATTCCACACTAAAGTTAAAGTTGCCAATGCAACATAGCTTTTATAAAGTTCACAATTTTCAATTTGACCAGGAATATTGAACTTACGAACGATCAAAGCAAACACAATAATGTTACAAAATGAACAGAAAATACCCACGCATCGATATCGTAACGCTTTTTTGATGACTGTTGTTTGAAATGATTTTTATTGAACAGACGTAAGTTTGGCATTGTTCAAAAATTGTTGACTTAAGCGGGATTTAGTCTAAGTTCCATTTTCAAAATAATCGAAATTGGAAAAATGACGTTTCTTTCATTGCGATCGTTCTCATATTAAACGTTAATAAGAGTGGATCTAAAGGTCACATTGAATGAATTACAGCTGAATGGAAAACCGATATGAACAAAAAATAAAACGTATTTGTTGAACATATATTTTGTAGATTATTTCTTTATTTACTCAGTTGTAATTAAAGATTGTGGTGTTAAACTCGGGTGAACTAAAAAATAAATATAAAATAAACGATTAAAAATCAAATAATAACTTTAGATAAAACTACTTTAAACAATATTCTTTAGGGCATCATAGCTGCTGGCAACCGTGAAAAAATTCAATAAAAAGAAATGAACCCACGCATTCGAAATATGTCGTTGCGGGTCGATCATCTGCGGAGAAAACAAAAGAGAATCGTTGACTACGTGCTATAAGACTTTACTTATTATATGTGAATCTTTTGCCACTGACTTAGCAGAGACGTAGAACAAACATAAAATTTAAATTACCCATAAAATTAACATCTATTACACAATATTATTTCATGTAAATCAACATGCTTGAATTTACTAATGAAATATACTAATAAAAGATAATATAATTACTTTTTATTATTTTATAAAGTAATTATAAAATAAACTTTTAGTATATATAAAAGATAATTTAATGATAATTAGTAATAAAAGATTTTAAAATGATTATTTTCAAATAATACGATTTAATTTGTTAAATTCATGGCCGCAATCACACAAATCCGGAACTCAACCGCTCACCGTATGAAGCGCGGCAGCTAAGCTACCACTCAGACGCCGGATTTCGGCGGGAGTGTGGTATTTCCCCGGGTAAGCCGACCCATTCATGGTACAGACAAATTGTATGTCATTCTTGATAAAGTATTAATCTGCAGCGTGGCTTTACCACTACAAAATTGATTAACAATACGTAGTATTTGTAGTGTACTTAGGATTTGAATATTCAGGAAGAGAACCATACTTACCAACGGCCCATATTTCTACAATAATAAGGCGAAATAAAGTGAAATGTTTTGCATTTAAAATTCTTATATTATTACTGTGTGGACTAAGCATTCGTTTAAATTAGCACTTATTGTAATTCACGATGCATTCATCATTGGATTTAAAGGAACAAAACGGTTCGTTCTACTTTCGTAGTCATGCACATACTAAAAGTAATTTGCTTAATGCAGATGCAGAGATGTGAACACAAAGTTTAATTCTCTGAACCAGTGTCGTAAAAGATCATAAACAATTTTTAAATCTCTCATACATCTCTTGTATTTACATTTATATATTATTCATAATTTATTATAATAATAATAATAAGGCATATTATGCACGACTAGAATCTTAAGAAGGTTCCTTTCTTTGGACGCCTAAATCCTTGGTTGGCCTGATTTGTGCTGCCATGAAAGATTTAAAACTCTAATAATAATATTATTTTTATAGTGTTTATTGTTATAGTTATAATATATAAATATGTAAATAAAGGTGATAATAATAATTGCCTTTATTAACAATCTTATATACATATAATACAAATATCTTAATATTTGATTTTTTGACAACGGTAAGATTGTCTTGCTTTCATTAGCATCGGCCTTCCCAAAATGTTTCCACATCGCGCGATCTTTTGCTTTTCTCATCCATGTCAACCCCACGGTTAACGTTCAACCACGTTTACCTAGCTACAAAAAAACTTAGTCTCAAGTTGTAATTTATGTATGTTTAATGTGTCTATAAGACATTGCATCCGTATTTTTATTTAATCGTATTATATATAAAAATAAATGCATTTGGGTATAGGATTCGGACGTAGGGATGCCTTCTGTTTTTTTTTAATTTTAAGAGACCTTAACATGCCTGAGATTTTGAAGAAGAGATATTCATAGCCGATGCAGCAGCAAGATAATATTAAAGTTCAAATTATTTATCACATAAAAATGAGTCTTTCAAAAAGATCTAGAACGAAACAACTAGTGTGAAGCTCGACAAAGGTATTTTCAATTTATAACTAGGGATAAGTTTAGTTATGTTTCTTTGTAAAAAAATACATATGAATGCGGAAATATTTCTTTGGAGCACATACAAAGATGTATTGATCTATTTACATTTAGAAATATTATTCATACACACGAAGGTTTAAAATTGTAAAAACGACAAGGGTCTGACAGATCGTGAAACGGAAACATGAGAGAGGTACAAAGGTTTCGTATTTGCTATATGTCAGGGGGACTCAAAAAAGATAAGATTTTCTATTTTTAACTTGCTATTTTAGACATTTTCTGTAAGACATCTTTAATGGTAGAGCCAGGATAATACAAAGAAGCTGGCTCAAACAAGCAAATACATAGAGTATCATTTAAAGCATTCATATTATACAATAGAATTTTATTTTTATTCATCTGTTTCGTACGATGAGTGAAGGGATGCTTTTCTCTTCCTTCTTTCCCTACATATTTACTATTTCCATTCTCATTATTCTTATGATTGCTCTACAGTAGGCAATGAATTTGCAGTACCTTTGTATTGCGGATGTCGATGGACGGTGCCGGTTGTTCACCATTAGGCGACTCGCTAGCCCGTTTGCCTATCTAATGCACAAAAAAAAATTCGTATTATGAGTTATAATTAGAACAGTCTCAAGCTGAACTTTTAGTAGTTACTGATTTCATAGTCAGGATCAAGCCAATTGCAAACATTTTATGATTATCCATTATCTAAATTGAGAAAAATAAACACTTTTTATGGTTTTTGTCTAAAGCTTGGATTAATATTAATTCCACCGAGTCGTTGGAATGACTTTGTCGTGTCGACTCCACTGCGCCCCCGCCTTCGTATAACCTGTATCTTTACACATTTTATTGTTTGCACTTGATGTAGGTAGTGAGTGAGATTACGTTCTTGAAGCTGGATTATACGTTTGGATGATACTTTGTACGTACTTTCTATTTTTATAAGACTCGGTTAGGTATGTATATTAAACAGCATTGTGGAATTAGATATAAAGTTACGTGTGTTGAATAGTGGTAGATGCGCTGGATTATTTTTTTATAATTGAACAGGCAAACGAGCATGCGGGTCACCAGGTAAGTGAAACATACGAGTAAGCTAGAGAATGTACTATGAGTGCAGGGATGTAAAGGCCTAAATACAATTTTACTTACCTTACTTCCTTCGCCCTATTCATCAAATCCTTCTTCCCCTTCGATTATCTTTACATCATAACCCTAAGGTAGGAAACGTATCGTACGAGTTTCTAGCATTACCAAAATATTTTTTTTGATATAAATGACTTATTTTTGCTCAGTCTCTGGTCATAATTTATTATCGCATATCGCTGAATAAGTCACTTAACAGGTAAACACTTTTCATTACCAACGATAGGTCGGTCGGTATTATTAGTTTTATTACACTGCTGAAAAAATAATTCATACACGACCCACCTTTTGTGTGTTACTAATATTCTAATTAACTATCGTAACTTTATTTCTCGTGTACCAAAAATAATATATTCTATCTACCTATCCTGAATGTTTAATTATATTACGTTTAATTTGCTGTGCGGTTCTCGAAATAAAAAAGGGTCGCCTCATTTCTTCCATTGGAAGTCGAAACGAGGCAATTATGGGGGCAAATATTAGTGGACTAGCAGCAGAGTCTACGTAAGTAATAACGACCAATCTACTATCCCCAATTCACCGGCGTACAGGGATTACAGCAAACATCCCTTATTTGTGAGGAGGCCAATGTAATAATTGATTTTTAATTTAATCACTAGGTCTGTATTACATTTATTAGCCAAATAGTAACTGAAGTTTGTTTAAATACCAAAATTAATTTTCGAATCGCTGACTGTATTTGTTTTTTTTTGTCATAGTACGTCCCTATGCCATTCTTATAGGGGAATACCGGAAACGGTAGATCATTTTACAGTTGCACCACTCACGGCGGAAAATTGGGATTTAATCGGACGATGGTGAACTGGCAACTATCCAGGTGTTGAGGATGCAACTTATTTAAATAGCGCGTCTGATAATGTCGCGTGCGGATGATAAAAGATTAAACAATTCCTAACTTCATTCATCATAATAAATTCCATATTGCTCGTGGAGAGAGACACATCTCAGCGTAAGTAATGGATTGAGCTTATCGGAAATCCTGTAGTCACCGACGATTTGGGACGCTTTCCGTTGGATGGGCGGTCAAATGGAAGAAATCGGTACTTCTAGCCTCCAGAGATGAAAGCACTACTACATATGTGGGCGGGCGAAAAACTGCCTTGATCTCCTAATCCTAAGCAGCTTATTATACATCACATCAATACTAAAATGAAGAATACGAACTTATGACCTCACATCGTTACTCCGATGTTTACCAACTGAATTGTTGTATTCGTGACTATAAGCTCAGAAAACACTTATTGCGCTATTGAGGCAATTAGTTCATTTATAATACAGAAATATTTATTGTATTTAATTTCGAAAAGAAAAGATATTAACTTAAAATGGCTTAGTTTAAGTGATTGTATTTTTAGTATACTATATAAAAGTTTAAATGGAGCTTTTAACACAAAAAGGTTGTCACAATACATGGTTATATGCCATTAGTTGAGATTCCACAGTTTCACCTCATCTCCATTCCGTGGGCTATTAAAAAGGCAATTTCATTACATGAATGGCTCGTGTGAATAAGCGATGAACGTGTCTCAGCATTCAAGAGACTTAACAAATATCCCTAATTTAAGATAATACAGCCAATGTGTACAACGCTATATTACTCGTCTGTTTGCGTTATCCAAACAAAAGACATAGTTCTGCTTTACATTTACACCTATATTTAGTTACCTAATGTATTCATTACACAAGGCGACATCATCTGTTTTATACAACTCATATATATTTTTACTCATCAGCTCACATATATTTTTCAAGGAACGAAAATTAACCTACTACGGTCGCCATTTTTTATCGCTTTTACCATGGAGAGTGCTCCGAAGCATTGTTTAGAATAATTACTGCCGCTTAATTTCGTAACCGCACAACGTGTCAAAAAGATAAATTTCATCCCCACCATCTGGATGAGTGGTGATCCGCTACGATGCGCTACTCTTTAAACATCTTTCCACGCATCACCACTCTGTAGAACTAGTTATCTTCAGCGGTATTTCCGAACAGATACAACATTGGCACCTTGTACAAAAAACATGTCTACGCATGCCTTAAAGGTCGGAAACGCTTCTGATCTTCCTGTCTGGTTTTTTGATGTTTGGGTGGCATTGATTGCTTTCCATCAGACAAGACGCTTCTTATTTCCTCCACGGAGTCAGTGGTCGCAGGTTCGATCCTCGCATCGGATTAAATATATGTATTCAATTCAATATCAGCCCGCGGCAGTCCACTGCTGGACATAGGCCTCACCCAAGGCGCGCCACCTAGCCCGATCTTCGGCTACACGCATCCAGTCTCTGCCAGCCGCCTTGCGCAGATCGTCGCTCCATCTAGCAGGAGGGCGTCCCACACTACGTTTGCCGAGTCGCGGTCTCCACTCCAGCACTCGTCTACTCCAACGATTGTCGGTTCTCCGACAAACGTGTCCAGCTCATTGCCACTTCAGTCTGCTAACTTGAAGAGCAATGTCGGTGACTCTGGTTCTCCGACGAATCTTTTCATTTCGAATTCTGTCCACCAGAGAAACCCCGAGCATAGCTCTCTCCATAGCCCTCTGAGCGACTTTGAGCTTGGCGAGGAGACGGACTGTCAGTGTCCCTACGTACGCTGCCCAGCCCAGCTGTATCCTTCTGTCAGCTTCTTTCTCAAAGTTGTCTCCGTCTAATCGCACTATTTGGCCTAGGTAGACATATTCCTGGACAACTTCGAGAACTTCACCATCGATCGTGGTCGGTTCTGGCTCAATATGTTGGTTTACCATTATTTTAGTTTTATCCAAATTCATAGCCAGACCGACCAGTCTGGAGGACTCATTTAGGCCATTCAGCATTACTTGTAGTTCTTGCAGCGATTTTGCCAAGATCACGATATCATCGGCAAAGCGCAAGTGTGAGATGTGCTCACCGTTTACGTTTATGCCACGTCCTTTCCAGTCCAATGTTTTGAAGACATCTTCCAGCGCATTAGTGCGCAAATATATGTATGGCCTACAGATATTTATTCCGAGTCTAGTAACCCTGCCAACCGCAACGTGCTCTACAACTGTGAATGCTTAGTAGGTACTTTAACCGTTCATACAAGCATGTCTGTAGAACACATAATCACATATGTCTTCACACACTTGTGTCAATCTTGTATATATTATATAAACGAACAAGCGGTCCACAATCATTCATGTTAAATTGAATATTCGCATGGTTCTATCAATTATTCGTTTGTATCATTCTGTGTACTTTATTTATTTTCATGAAGGTAAAAAAAAATAAGCGGCTTAAAAGACGACCATCGCTGTGGACATTCATCATATTATCTAGTTCGCCGAAATGCGAAGAACGCTTTCTTGGTCACTAATGTATTGGAACAGTGGAATCGCGAATCATTGCTTCCATTAAAGCTTAAGGGATAGTTTTAGCACCCTTATCTTGATCTGGTATCTTTGGTGGCGTGTTTTACGACCGAACGTGGTCATTAAAATACGGTAATTTTGAAATTAACTGAATGAAGGATATTGGATGGGATATTGTTACAACGATATGACATTGGAATCTAAAAAAAAAACTAGCGTACTCATATCTCAAAACGCCGACAACGTATTTCCAATGCTTATGGTGTTTCAAATATTTATGGTCGACGTTTATTACTTTTTATCAGGCAATACGCTGCTCGTTTGCCTATCTTTCCCATAAAAAGGAATGGTATCAGGGTGTACTTTAAAAAATCGTTATAAGAATACCATTTGAGAAAATATTGTAATATGTGGAAGAATACATTAACACACAAAGGATGCAATCGTGCGTTAAGTTTAAAGCTAATCGCTTGGAAATCCCTTGCAGTCTCGTAAGAAGGGCAGCATTAACATTTGTTTATCTTAATGACGTTGAATACGCTTAAATAATTGGCACCACATGCTTCACACAACTAACAACGCCTGCTTGAATATTTTTGTAAAAGTTACCATATTTATATCAGCTACCATCATTTTTACTATAGTGTAGACACCGTGGCTTGGTTGTTAATTGATAAGAATCGTATGGAAAGGTTCAAATTCGATCACGAACTTAGGTATCGCGCACCCAGAGTTTCCCAGTCATCCAAATCATCCTCCCATCAGAAGGCACCCCACACTTGGTTGGCCAAGACACAATCCCGACTCCTGCACTTATTTATTCCAATGCTCAAATATAATACAATATAGCAGTGGTTGTCAACCTGGTCCATACTGCCCAGTAATGGGCGTTCCAGCTTTCATAATGTGGTTCATTGATAATCATTTTATTTCATTATACAAAAGTTATCATCTTTATTAGAAATTATTAGAATAATTATTACTACATATTATTCGCAATCCACTGCTGAAGTTTGACCTCCTTCAACAGCAAGAGGTGTTGACATACTTCATACGCTTGGAAGTGGGATTGGGGATAGTAGTTTGGTTTTATTAGTCCATCATTAAACTAGTTTTGATAAAACGATTCTTCCAAAATTGGTATAATAAAGTGCTTTGCAGCTGTACGGGTCATTGTTTTCTCACCGTGTTGCCGTTTATTCGCTGATTGTTTGCATAGGACAATTAGTTTCTAGTTGAATTTCCAACATAGGACGGTATTGTACTTTAGGTAGTGTTTATCTTTCAGTTTTTAGTTTTAGTCTCCAATCTTTTTATCCAAAACATATTATTTGTATATTGGGACTTTTAAAAAAGACTTCTGAATTTAGTTACTATTTTGTTTATTGTCTTTACTGGAAAGAAAATCTATATTATATGTGTACATATATAATATGTTCATTATGCTGTCCATCTATTATAAAGTGTTAACGTAAACAATAAAAAATATTTTTATTAAATAATTAAAGAAGCGAAATTTAAAAAATTAACCTTTGGACAGTGAGAAAATATATTAAATGAGTGACATGACTTTTGAAGTGTGTAATTTAATTAAATTCTTTTATCTTTTTCTTTCTTCCTATTTCCCTTGCATTAATCATGAACTTCACGTGAAGTAGGCAATGCAACTGCAGTTCCAGATTAGTATTGCAGATGTCGATTCCAGATTAGTGTTGCAGGTGATGATTACTTACCGTCACTAATTCGTTCGCCTACCCATATAATAAAATAATGCGTAATAGAGTAACGCGTGCATAAAAAAAAGAACATCAAGAATATTGAATTTCACAAAGGCAGTGGATATTTTTAACAACTTTGTTGTTATTATAATAGAAAATAACGACATGCTTTTGAGACGGAATATAATTTATTACACTAATTGATGATTATTTTGGTGTTCTACAGAATGTTTCTTAATTTAAACGTATCAGCAGTAAACATGTGTTGTGGCATTCAAAATAATAGGTCGGGGCAAAAGTATTTTCGTATTTTGAATGTATTATTAGTAATCAAACCTCTTTGGCTGTACTGAATGTAATTGGTTGGTTTTAATACCATTAAATGTGACATTTTGAAGATGCAATAAATAAAAAAAAAACTAGTTCCCGCCATTTTGCAATTGTTTTTCAAGCAAGCAAAATGAACGTATGTGACGAAGAAATTCGGTACATTTTAAAGTTTTATTACAAAAAAGGTAAAATTGCGACGAACGCCGCGAATAAAATTTGTGCGATTTATGTACCTAATGCGGTATCAATAAGAGTAGCACAAATGTAGTTCAAGCGTTTAAAGTCTGAAAATTTTAGTGTGAAAGATGAGGTTCGCTCTGGACACATGTCACAGATAAAATCAGTGCCATCTTTGAAAAAGTGGAGCAAGATCGACATATAAGTAGCTACGACATTGCTGAAGAACGGGATGTTAATCATAAAACAGTTTTACGTCATTTACGAAAGTCTGGGTACAAGAAAAAACTTGACATTTGGTTACCACATGATCTCACTGAGAGAAACCATGACAACGCCAGACCACACTCATCTATAGCCACGCATCAAAAATTGAGAGAGCTTGGCTGGGATGTGTTGATGCATCCTCCGTATAGCCTTGACCTTGCTCCATCAGATTTCCACCTGTTTCGGTCATTGCAGAACTCTTTAGGAAGCATAAAGCTAACCTCAAAAGAACACTGTGAAAACTACCTGTCAAATTTTTTTAATCAAAAATCTCAAAATTTCTACAGGATGGCAACAGGTCATCGATCAAAACGGCACATACATATTATTAATAAATAAAAAATTATACCTTAAAAAATATTTTCCTTTGTATGAACAATACGAAAATACTTTTTCCCCGATCTAATATTTGATTCTCTAAATTTACCAAATTAATGTTCATACCGCAGTTGAAATAATTTGAAAAAATATATAGTTAGTATATTTACTTCGTTAATACCAGTAATATGTAAGTCCGAAGGATCATACTAATTCATGTATGCCACACTATATTCAACTATACCCCAACCAATTACTTAACTATTTGACGTCCGCTTCAAAGAGAGATTAATTTTCGTCAAAGAGGTTAGGGTAATTTGAACTTCGTATTAAAGAACCGCAACAAGATTATATCTGTTCGGCAAATGTGAATAACTTTGAGCCTTATACTCCTACTAATGTCACCATTATAAATAATTTATTATTATAATGGTTTATATAAGTAATTAGCATTTAATATCACAAAAACTTATAGCATGGTACTGTACTGATACATTGATAAATGTATCACTAATGTATTAAAACTTTTTAATTAAATATAATAAAACCTTTTTAATTTTTTAACATTCTTAGTTTTAGAACGAAATGAATTGTTTTATATAAAAATAAAATTCGATCGAATGACATCTTTCGGCGAGCATGTCACTTTTCCTAGCATAAGAAATTAATATTGAATATAATTAATATAAAATGTAAAGTGGCACGTTATAATAAATTACTTGGAAGAGTTTCACTCTATCGAAGATAAAACACCCTAAATATCCCGTATCACCGTATGAATACGGCTGGCACTGGTAATCTTAAATAAAAATTTTTTGGAACTCACATATTTAATATCTTTATAATTTACTCTTTTCTTCTTAAAATTAGGTGCAGTCACGTTATCATTTTCAATAATTTGACGATGATGACATTGAAATAATATCGGTTTTCAATGTATATATAATATCATTTTGTCGTGTCCTTCTTTGTCATAACTATAACTTAGTGGTTTATGTTATGGATCATAAAGTAGTTCTGTTGGCAACGATTCCATGATATATTTATAGACATGATACATTATGGTGATTATATACTTCCTTCGTTTTTATTACAAAAAGAGATTTATATTAAAAAAGTTATTTTTATTTAGATATCATAAATGGTTTAAAAACCATTATCTGAGGAACATATCTGTCCTTTCCTAGCTAATAAGTCGCTTTATTTCGCGACCTTTATCGCGACTATTAGTCAATCTGAGTATGTATATATACATTTTAAATAATGATTGCTAAATACTTTATAAACTTGTACTGGTATTATACTTTGAATAGATGGCGATTTGATCGAGGTAAAGAAATTGAAGTAAGTACTATAGTGATATATTGACTAATGATATAATCACTAATTTATAAACACTTTTTACTTGAATATAATAAAAGTTTTTTAACTATCTTATTGTCATAACATATGTTATTTTAAAATTTAAAATTTAAATGGTTTTTCTGATTATTGAATATGTTTTGATTGATTGACATAGAAGATACAGAACAACTTAGAATATCTCGCCTTTCCGTGTATGCAAATGAAAAATATGTATTGTTAAAGTATAAATCAGTTACAAATATACAGTGCCAAATAAAAAAATAATTCAAAAACATATTTTTCATATATGTCAAATTCAAAGCGAACTGTCAAACGTGCGAAGTTTATAGCGAACTGTCAATTGCGCAGATTCAATAGTCATTATATTTTCTGAAGTTTTTGTGCAATTTTCTAAATTTTTTTAATCTTAAGAACCTTCTACATAGTTGATAAATGGAGTCAGACGTTATTTTGCGGAAATCCATTACTATGAGGACAGTCAGAACTTTTATTTAACTAAGATTCGTGACAAGCAAACAAAAAAAATAAAAATGTGTGTTTTCTACTAGAAGAAGTGGATTTACGGTGAATTTAAACCAAATTTTACCGAAAAAATAGCCGTTAGTAATTCTCCACATCCTAACCTCTATCAATATCACCAAACCCACACTACTACTTTTTCACATTGCACACGACACGTGTTTCGCCTCAACACGAGGCATCATCAGGTATTATGGTGTTTGGTGTTGTTGATAATGGTTGGGATGTGAACATTTTTTCGGTAAGATTTGGTTTAAATTCTCCGTAAATCCACTTCTTCCAGTAGAAAAAACACATTTTATTTTTCTTTTTTGGTGTGCTTGTCGCAGATCTTAACTAAGTAAAAGTTTTGACTGTTTTGTCC
>JASFAT010003924.1:80000-166257 GCA_031353405.1 Baronia brevicornis | reverse complement strand
ATGGTTTTATCAGTATGTTTCATATATAATTTAAAAAAACGTGGACAATGTAATTATTTCATCAGTATGTTTATGGAAACATACTGATGAAATAATTACATTAAATGTGGATAGTTAGAAATTTTATTTAGCTAAGATCCGCGACAAGCAAACAAAAATAGAAAATTAATAATGTGTGTTTTTCTGTTGGATGAAGTGGATTTACAGGGAATTTAAATTACATCTTACCGAAAAACGGCCGTCAGCAACTCAACCAAACACACACTACCACTTTCCACTTTGCAAACGACACGTGTTTCGCCTCGAACACGAGGCATCATCAGGTATAGTAGACTCTACAGAAGACAACCGTTAAGTGACACTTAAGTGATAGTGGTTGGTAGGTGTAGAGTTGCTGACGTTGCTTTCTATTTTTATTTGCTTGTCGCAGATCTTAGCTAAATAAAATTTCTAACTGTCCACATAGTAATGGATTTCCGCAAATTAACGCCTGACTCCATTAATCAAATAACATTAAAAATCTCAAGCCATTAGCACTGTGCCGCGACGTACAGATTCAGAGCTGCGCTGCGCTCGCGCAGTTGTCCAATTAGTGTCGTTTAAGACTTAAAAGCTTAAAACGCAACATGTGTCGGCTGTAATCGCCCTTGTTGTTGCGTACATCCGGTTGTTATGATTGTTTGTGGGACCCTGACGCGGCCGACATATGCCCTAACCGTTAAATGTACCTATGGCCTCCGCTGACTCAACAATCCAATGTGTCAACAATCTACAAGATGTACAAGAACAATCTCGCCACTTCGATACAAGAACATACCACCGATCCTTTTTACAGGGCAGTAGCATCACTTGATGGCACTTATGTTATTTTATTATGTGTATATATGTATATGTGTGTATAAATATATATGTTATATATGTATGTACTTATTTATGTGTAGACCGAATCGGAAGGTCTCAGCACGGGCCTGCCTAATGAGTCATACTATGTTACAGTCAACTTCACCCGTGAATTGTCACTAATAAAATAAATCCTTGTCTTGTGTGGTTTCTAGACAATTTATTATGGGATTGGAAGGCAAACGAGCAGACGTGTCACCTATTGGAAAGCAATTAAACCCATAGACATCCGCAGTGACTTAGGTGCAGAAGCATTGCCGACATTTAAGAAATGTGTAGGGTTATTTTTTGAAGGTCCCAACATCGTATCAGTTCGGAAATACCGCTGGAGATTATGTATTTTTTTTTTAATTTTATAGGTTTTATCTTGTTTTCTTTTTTCACCGATATAATCTACTTGTCAAAACCAATCAAATAAGTTCAAACTATAGGAGGTTGCTAATAAGAAAGATTAATTATCCACCTCCTGACTTACCTCTACCAAGTTAAAATTATCGTAAAAAAGTTATATTGTCTTGGTAAATCGGTTTAGTAGAAGATGTTGAAAAAGCCGTCGCAATATTAGAAACAAATATAACGGGTTCAATCTAAATGCAATTGTTACAAAAACATATCATTCAATGTTAGCTCAACAGTCTTCCATAAAAATACATAATCAGAATATTACTAACACTATTCTTCTATTCTATTTTAATAGACTAGGCAGCCGTCGCTCCAGATATATACTTAATGGTGTAAATGTTTGTGTGGGTGTGGACCGGCCATTAGCTCATTATAAGCGACCTCACCCGCCGCCTCGCCCGGCTTATCCCGACACAACAGATTCCATTCAGCAACACAAAATTACATATTGTATCGATACAATCGATGTATCGATTACTCAATATAACTTGTTCTTTTGGAAGTCATTAACGGCGACTTTCAAAAATTGAATTCAGAATGTTAATAGTGGGACTTTTCCCGCCAACTTACATCAGGGACGTAGTGAGTTACAGTGTAATTCTACACAAAGCTCTTTTATCTAATGGATAATCTTATGGCGTATCCTATGTAATACTTTATATTTACATCTAAAAATATATTTTTTTCTACTTATGTTATAATAAATTTATAAAAGATTATTTGTAAGTAGTGGTTTTATAAAAAGTTTCCAAACTATGGAAGAAATTCACATTTTTGTTGTTGCAGTATAATTTATTTGTACAGACATACGAATTCAGATAATTAGGCCGACAATATGAACTTTAACTATGCTAAACCTCCAACGCAATGTGCTCAAAAAGAGATTTTTTTCACAGCTCATATATGTCCCAGCGCTGAGCACGAGCCTTCCCATTTCTGGAGGCACGTTTGTCTAACGCGATTGGCGGGGTTACCAGACTCGGAATAAATATATGTAGGCCAAGAAAGAGATACAAGGTTTCTTTGTCAAATAATAATAAATACTTGTTGTGTATATTTTTTAATAATGTGGTCATAGACATCTAAACATTGATTCTAAAAATATATGATAACGGAATGTGATACTAATTTCACGCAGGGCGTGACGATTTTCTCGTGGTACACTGGTGATGAGACGCCGCGAGTGGCGGATCGCTGGGGCGGGCGGATCGCGCGAGTGGTCGGCGGCTCGCTGGGCGGCGGGTCCATCAACGTGAGCGCGGTGCGCGAGACCGACGCGGGGCTTTACCGCTGCCGCGTCAGCTTCCCCAACCGCTCGCCACCGGCACGCAACAACGGCACCTTTTACTACCTCGACGTGGACGGTGAGCCCCTTGAAATGGCTTTATCAATGTTATAAAACTTTGAAAAGGCTTTATCGATGTTAGGGTCCATATTGAAAAGGCTTTATTAATTTTAAGATCTACACTGAAATGGCTTCTGGAGGAACGGACGTTAACCCACCACGCTTGTCCAATGCGGATTGGCGAGGTTACCAGACTCGGAATAAATATTTTTATCGTTTTTATAAATAATTCAACTCAATAGATTTTAGGAAAATAATGGAAAAAGAAATTAATAAATATCATGTGTTTGCCGCTTTGTACAGGGGGAAATTTGATTGTGACACCGCCGACAAATGTCACCGTGTTGGAGGGCGAGCGAGCGGAGCTGGAGTGTCTCCCGAAAGACGGTGAAGCGGTGATACAGTGGTACAAGGACGGCGTGCCGCTTAGCGAGTTTCCCGAACTGGCACAGCGTGCGGAATTGCCGCCCAATGGCAGCCTGGTGCTACGCATCGCCACCAGCTCCGACCTCGGCCACTACCAATGCCGTGTGGCCGCGCCCGACGGTCTCACGCAGAGCGCCGCGGCCTACCTCGACGTGCAGTGTGAGTAGGGTAACCAGTCTACTTAACTCCCCGTTTATCCGAAATGATCGGGACGGCGGTCGGTTCAGGTAATGAAAATTTCGGATTAACCAAAGTCCACTGTTTTTCCGCGTGAAACACTCCGAACTGCGTCAATACCGCGAAATATGATTATAAAACGTGCGTACGTAGAATGCTATTGATATGGTTTTGAATATAGGGGTGGTGTAGATGTATACGTTAGGCTGCGTGACACGTATTAGGTTTTGGCTTTTTACGTAAATCTTTTTCACAGACGAAAAAAATATGAAAAATTTGTTCGAATAAAGCGGATTTCGGATAAACGCAATTTTCATAAATGGGATTTAGTAGTTGTTTCATTTCGCCCTCTAAAATTGTTTATTTTTTATTAAAAAAAGTATATTTTTTTATAGGATAGGATAGGATAGATTTTTTATGAGAAAACGAGCAGGCGTGCCACCTGATGGAAAGCAATCAACGCCGCCCATAGACAACCGACTTAGAGAATAATGTAAGCAATAACGTAGAAGTAAAAGTATCAAAATCAATACAATTCCAAATAATTTATGGAATAATATTAGGAGACTCAGAATAAATGTCTCATATAATAATGTTTCAATGTCTCATATTTTCTGTTCGCGTCACGTCGGCATTCACAGAAAGAAAGAATTTCCTGTAATTATTTTATAGTGATGAGTGATAGAATTAGAGTTTCTATTAATTTAATAAAACATCAGCTCCTCATTTATTTTATTTCAATTAAAGTAATTTAACAAGTTATTAATTGGTGCAAAAGGCTCCATAGCACATTTTGAAATTAAAAAAATATACTGTTCATTTATCTAAAATATTTTAGTAGTTTATAGTTTACTTTAATTCCTTGAGTTCAATTTACTTTATTTCTCGTACAAAAAGTTAGCAACCCTAGGTGTGAATAGGCCCGCACACTCCCCGTTGACAAATGTATACCGTAGAGATGGGTCTACACTAACAGTTAGTAACTTACTTTTACGATTAACATAATCATTCATTCATCATTATTTAAAATGAGGAATTCGCAGGAGAATTAAAGTTACCAACATAGTTTTCAAAGTTAGCAAACTTAAGTGGTTATTTTTCTAAAAATATAAATAAATAATTTAAAATATTTTTTAAGTGCGTAATGTATGCTAAGCTATTATTAAATTTCTAATCTTTTATAGCTTTTTAGGTTAGTTTATATTAATTTTCTTTTGCGTAATTACTGTTTGGAGCCTTAATAAAATAAAAATAATAATAATAAATAAACATTTTGTTTTCTTGCAGACAAGGCGAAGGTCGTTTACTCTCCAAAGGAGCGGTACCTGCCTTTCGGCAAGCCCGCCAGTTTGGACTGTCATTTTAGCGCCAACCCACCGTTGACGAACCTACGCTGGGAGAAAGACGGTTTTTTATTTGACCCTTACAACGTGCCCGGCGTCTTTTACAGCATGAACGGCAGCCTCTTGTTTAATCGCGTGAGTGCGTCCATCTATGTTTTATATTGCATAGTTTTTACATGAAACTTCCTTTTTTTCTATACATGATAAAAGCAAAGGCTAGTGAGTCTTGAACTTATATAACTTGTTAAATAATAATTTATTTAGAGCTCACGATATTTTAGATATCTTTAACATTCACACATCACAAAACGAGCGGTTTTGATTTTTCTACATTATTGGTAATGATTTAGTTCTAAAGTGGTTTCAATGTCAATGGTATTGACACTTCATAAATTCGAAGCTTTTGTTTTTTAAAAAAATAATCCCTTTTTTAATTTATGACTTTTAACTTACTTGTCGCGGGTTTGTTGTTAGAAGGTTATCAGGCAACTAAAGCTAACTTCTTGTTATTTTTAGTAGAATAATTGCCTTACTATGGCTTAAAACCGATATAAGGCCGGCAGAAAAAGCAACAAAAGCTGAAAGAGAGGTATAGCCAATGTTACGTCTCACAGCGGTTAAACATGAGTTCAACCATCCAAAGAACGTAGACTCGATACCAAGACACAGGGTCCGTTCAGAGAAGGCAACGTTCTCGAAGAAAAAATTGCACACAACCACAAGACGACCGCTTTTTAGTGACTCAGGCGATGAGGAACCGCAAATGCAGTTACATAGACCTCAAAAGAAATCTTGAACTGGTACGGGGAGCACAAGTTAGGCTATGGACTGTAAGGAGGACGATTTTAGCTGCTGATATACGCCGTCGACAACCAGCACGGGCCCCTAAGTTACTCAGTGAGTACCGAATTGCTCGAATGCCTATCTTGGACACTAGGTAACTAGAGTAGCGTACTCTTCAAACAAAGGCGGCAAATAGGTGTGGCGGCAAATATCTATGTATGTATGGTATTGTACAAATAAATTGGTTGATTGATCAGGTGGATGAGTCTCACGAGGGCCAGTACTCATGCACGCCGTATAATGTGCTGGGATCGGGCGGGCCATCGCGAGGTGTGCGCGTGCGTGTACAGCGCCCGCCCGCCCTAGCGGTGCGCCCACGCCCGTTGTATGTGGCGCGGCTCGGCGCTGTCCTCACGCTGCCCTGCGTCGCCGAGCTCCAAGTGCATCACGCGCCGCCCTCCATTCGCTGGACCAGGGTGCGTATCCATTACCTGGTTGGCTAGCCGTCTACCACCGTGATATTTCACTTAACGGTTGTCCTTCGTAAAGACTACTACACCTGATGTTGCCTCGTATTGAGGCGAAACACGTGTCGTGTACATTGTGGAAGAGTGGTAGTATGTGTTTGGTGTTGTTGATAGTGGTTGGGAACGGGAGAGTTGCTGACGGCCATTTTTTGATAAGATTTAGTTTAATGTCCCCGTAAATCCACTTCTTCCTGTAAAACACACATTAATTTTCTATTTTTGTTTCCTTGTCTCGGATCTTAGCTAAGTAAAAATTCTGAATGTCCACATACCGTGACATGTGAATGACACAAACATTCTTCTTATGCTTATTAGAAGTTTGACGGAATTCTATATTAATTGACGATTTTTCGCTTGCGCTCGGAAAAGTACCGAAAAAATTTATGACTTTTTATGACATCTCTTATAACATTACGCTTATAGAAGGATGGTGGTGAGCTGCCGGAAGGCCGACACTCGTTCGACGGTGGTAACCTCACCATCAGCGAGGTGGCAGAGGAGGATCGCGGTATATACGTATGCACCGCCACAAACCAGGCTGACGAAGTCGTTGCGGAGACTGAGTTGCTCATCGAAAACGTCCCGCCGCGCGCCCCCTACAACCTCACTGCCGTGCCCTTGGTGGACTCGATACACCTATCGTGGGTCCCCGGTAGGTTATCGTTCCTTATCTTCATCGCTGAAAATACAACGACCGACTTTCGCTATAAACGTCATTTTTGGAGCAGAGATACAAAAGCAAACAATGACCTCCAGCGGTGTTTCATTTGAGTCTTAGACTTCCCAGTATCATCCTATCTCTTTTACAGCACTGAAACGTGGACACTGATAGTCCATATTTTCCAGATACTTTACAACCCAGAGAGCTTCGGAGAGCGCTATGCTCGAAGTTTCTCTGGTATATATGATTCGGAATGAAGAAATCCGTCAGAGAACTAGTCGCCGATATAGTCTTTTGAATTAGCAAACTAAAGTGGTAATGGACTGGTCACGTTTGTCGGAGATCCAAAAATCGTTGGAACAGACGTGTGCTGGAGTGGAGACAGCGTCTTGGCAAACGTAGTGTGGTACGCTTCGTTAGGTAGTATCAACGTAGCTAGATGGTGCGACGATCAGCGTAGGGCGGCTGGCAGAAACTGGACGGGTGAAGCTGAAGATCGGGCTAGGTGGCGGTTCTTGGAGGAGGTCTATGTCCAGCAGTGAACTGCTGCAGGCTGTTGATGATGATGGTGGAGTGGATACGACATTGTAAGCTTCAAAACCTACACATTTCTTAACGGCCGGCAACGCTTCTGCAATGCTTATGGCGCCATGGATATGTACAGGCGGTGTTTATTGCTTTCCTTCAGGTGACCAGCTTGCTTGTTTATTACCCTATTCCAGAAAAAATAACTGGTATATGAAACTTTTCAGGGCACAACGGTCTTGAGATCGACTACAATGTGTGGTACCGCGAACGCACAGTAAGCGAGTGGCGCACAATGAAAATATTGACCAGGGGAATCACCGACGCGACCCTTGTCGACCTGCGCCCCGCAACGGAGTATGAGCTACGAGTGCTGTCTCAAGATCATATCGGCGACGGACTCTTCAGCAAGCCGATTTTCGTTCGAACGCTCGGTAAACTCCTTCGTTGTTTTCATACAGTGGTGATAAACTAACCTTGACTAACCTTGCTCTGATTCTCTATCATTATATTTGTTCGTTAAATATCGCTTTGCTTACCATGGGGAATGCTCCGAGGAATTGTTTCGAATAATTCCTGCCGTGGAATTCCATCTTCGCATACTCGCCCTAAAAAAAGTTTCATCACCACCGGTAACGATTGGTCCAATTTCCCTGTTCAAAGCTTATATATAAATGCGTCCATCAATCGTTGCAGATGCAGAGGCCGCTGAGGATCCTGGAACGGCGTACGCCGCTGCCGTGACTGAGAGTATAGCGACGACAGAGGACACAGATGAGCTTGAGGTGACGGTGCGTCTCATCGATGAGGGTGCGCTAGTGCGGTGGCGCCGGCCTCCCAGCGGCGCCGAGGGTCGCTGCTCCGTGCGCTGGTACCGAGGCGACTCACACGAACCCCTAGCCATCAGTCACACACACCACGACTACCTGCTAGGTACGTGTATCTCGATGTACATACATACATATCGTCACGCCTGTCTCCCGTAGGGGTAGGCAGAGTCCACAGATCTCCATCTGCTACAATTTCGGCATACTTTCCTTGCTTCTTCCACATTCATCACTCTTCTCATGCAAGCCCGCCGGTTAAGGGTACTCTTGACCTGGCCTCTCCTAAAAACTTCGGCAATTTGGTCAAGGTTTGTTTTATATCTCGACGTGTTAGAATAAATATCGTTATTTAATTATATGTTTTACCCAATAGACAAAACTATAATACAATAATTATAAAATTAATGGCGCCAAAAAAAACATAAATGTATTTTTGTCTATCTGTTACAAATTATTTATTTATTTGTTTGTCAATTTTTTTTGGTCCATACATTTTACATTTTAATATTTTTACATTTTTACATTTGTGTTAGTAATTATGTTAGTAAATCATTTACAGTGAAGCCGATTTAGCTGTTTCATAAGGCGCCAGTTGAATCTAGCAACAACGGTTTTCATTATAGAGTTGGAGCTATCCCGCACTCTGTGCAGCAACGAGGCTGTTCGTTTTCACAAAATGGCCCATAAGCCATCTGCGGGCTCTAATGAACATACCCGATACACTGCAGAAACGGTGCCCCGTTTCTGCAGTGCCCCAACAATATTCTGAAACCGTTGTTATATTGGACTCGCAAGGCGTTGATGGTTCGCTGCGTATAAACACACTACAAGCTGCACGTGTAGAAGACTTGGCAGTACGCTTGAAACAAAGTTATTTTAGCTTTTTCACTGCAACGTGCAAACCTGCGTAAATGGTCCCGCCGATAACCACGGTTACCGTTCGTATAAATATTGAGTTGTAATGGGGAAAGATAGGCTTGGGCATGTCATGCTCGCTTTAAGTTCTTTGCTTGAGGAGGACGATGGCTGCCACATGCGTCAACTTGTGATTAGGTACTGCTGGTGGAGACCGGTCTACCTGGGCTTATCTTGTACATGTAATCATTTTTTTTCTTTGAAACTTCAATGTCAAAGTTATAAGTTTGATCTAAATAAATAAATAAATAAATATATATATATATATATATATATATATATACATATACATATATATTTTTTATAAAAAAATAAGATATCTGCGGAGTTTTTTTCGCTGTTTTTACTTCGTTCAGAGAAACCTCATTACGAAATGGTGGTAAAGATTTATTGAGAACAGACTGACGTTCGATAAATGATATGTAATTTCTCATGTTTAAATAAAGAATTTTTGACTCACGGTGCATGTTCTGCTCCACAGTGGAGACAGTGGAGGAAGGTGCGCAGTATATGGTGCAGGTGCGGTGTGCGGGCGGCGGGCGCGGTGGGGCGGTGCTTGAGGTGCCGCGCTACGGGCGGCTGCGTGGTGTTGCGGGCGGGGTGGCGGCGGGGGCACTGTTGCTAGCCATACTAGCAGCAGCGCTGTGGGCCGCGCGCACGAGGTTCCGGCGACCGCGACGCGATGACAAGCGTGCGCGCTGACGTCACCACTCCCCACCGGTGTTCTCATTTGAACTGTGTTTGTGTGCTGTTTGGAACGCTCGTTGTTAATGCGATGTAAAAAATTTGTATAACTTAGTGGAAATTCGATTGATACGATTTAATTTATTAAAAATATTGAAAAATAAATACTTGTCTATTTTTTATATTTTACATATTTGACTATAATACGAGCTAAGGCCCATCAAAGCGACAACAAACTCACCTTATCAGTACCAAACTTGTAAAATGAATAAAAATAAATAATATAAATATTATATACATATATAAATAACAATTAAATGTTAATAACCGCTAAGGGCACCACTTGGGAATGATTGGACCTTGACTTTTAAAGGGTTCTTAATATTATGAATAACATTTTTACGGGAAAAATAACTAAAAAGTTGCCTTGAAGATTAGGGAATTCAAGAAAACAGAAAATGCTTTTTACGGTATTTTTGCATGAACTAAAGACTATCAATGGCAATTCGATTGATGGATATGCATTTTAATCATGGTATTATATACTGATCTTGCATCAACAGTAGGTGGTAGGTGAGTGGGGAGTACGTCGGCTTAATGGTTGCCTGTCATGTGGCATGACGATAGATGAGTTTGCTATGCAACGAAAACAGAATAGAATTGTGTCTCTTTTAAGCCTTTTAATATAACCAATTAACAGATAAAGCGATGAACCAATCGAACAAGCCGCTTACAGTTGTTTGTCGTTCAACTTAATACACTCGTGCACCCATCGATAGCAGTAAAGTACAGCAGCGCTGACGCGAAGGAAAAGTTATGACACGATCATATTAATCTCTCACCATTTTAATTGGGTTCCGTTGCAAGACTTGTATATAAAACTGTGGTTTATATTATTAGGTGTACAAATAAGTTTCCGCGGTTTGTCAAAAGATGGCCCCACCAGAAGGTTATGGAGAAATTGTCAGATGTAAAACGTAATATCCCAAGTTTAGTCATCTGGCAACACCATAACCTTAAAGTACTAGTGATTCCGTATCAGCATCACGTAATTTTTTTCGTGCAAAAATGTCAAGTTTTATTCCGAATAAGCATCATTTGCGGGAACTTTTGATTTACTTCTTTAATGTGAAAAAATCTGCAGCTGAGGCGCATCGATTGCTTCTAGAAGCATATGGTGAAGCTGCTTTAAGTGAGAGAAGTTGTCAGGAATGGTTTCAAAAGTTTAAGAACGGTGAGTTTGACGTTAAAGACAAAGAACGCAGTGGAAGGCCGAAAGTGTACGAAGACATGGAATTAGAAGTACTATTGGAGGAAGATTCGTCCCAAACGCAAAAAGAACTTGCACTTACTCTACAAGTGACTCAACAAGCAATTTCACATCGTTTAAAATCGTTAGGAATGATTCAAAAACAAGGAAATTGGGTTCCATATGAACTAAAGCCGAGAGACGTTGAACGCCGATTATGCATGAGTGAAATGCTGCTTGCCAGGAATAAAAAAAGAGTTTTTTGCATCGTATAGTCACTGGTGACGAAAAATGGATTCACTACGATAATCCAAAGAAGAGAAAGTCATGGGTTAAGCCCGGCGAACCATCAACATCGACAGCTAAGCCGAATATTCATGGAAAAAAACTCATGCTGTGTATTTGGTGGGATCAGCTTGGTGTCGTGTATTATGAATTGCTGAAACCAAGCGAAACCATTACTGGAGCTCTCTACCGAACACAATTGATGAGATTGAGTCGGGCACTTAAGGAAAAACGCGCCCATTACTACTCCAGACACGACAAAATTATTCTTTTACACGATAATGCTCGTCCACATGTTGCGGCGCCGGTAAAAACATACTTGGAAACACTCAACTGGGAAGTTTTACCCCACCCGCCGTATTCACCAGACTTAGCCCCTTCTGATTATCACCTGTTCCGGTCGATGGCACATGGTCTGTCTGAGCAGCGCTTCACATCATATGAAGACACCAAAAATTGGGTAGATTTGTGGATAGCGTCAAAAGATGAAGAGTTTTTTCGACGGGGTATCCGAATGTTGCCAGAAAGATGGGGAAAAGTAGTGGCAAATGATGGAAAATACTTTGAATAAAACGTAATGTACTTTTCCTTTACAATAAATTCCTAATTTTTTATAAAAAACTGCGGAAACTTATTTGTACACCTAATATTATACATATTTAAATCTAACATATTAAGTGTGGTGATGAAATAAAATTAACGCTATTATTAAGGGTGAAAATAATAAATGTTCACCATTCATACAAACGTCGTAAAAATTTTAACATCGCTATTTTTATAACAGTTTACTAACATACAGAGTAGCAAATAAGGTATTTTGTATATTACTAACAGACGTAAGGAATATTATTATTATATAGCTAGATTATTTTATTAACATTGGTATATTAATGTTTGTTGTTTAACTTTATATAACTCTTAAAATTTAGCTTCATACAATACTTTGTCTTTGTAATCTTTGCGTGTTGAATGAAGCTTGCAATTTCATTTCGTTTGCATTATTTTATAACAAAAACTCGATTAAAATTTGAATAACGGAATGTAAATGTTCAGATAATGAAAAACGACTGATCGTTCTGTTATAACCCGATGTAGTTTCTTTATAATATCGAATAAACATCCTACTTATTTCAGTATATTTCCATTATGTTCCAACTACTCGGTCAGCATTTTTATTTTCCTTGTTTAAAATTATTACTTATAAGAGTCAGTAATTGAATATTGATATATTGAATAGCTATACTTGTGGAAATTGGTTAAAACATTAAAATCCACTTCAGTGTCCAAAGCTTCTTTTTGAAAAAAAAAAGACAAACGGGGACGGCCTCCTAATAGTTCGGTTACACACATAAAGTAGTACAAGGTAGGTAGAGTTGATAGGGGACGACCAAGTAGAACATAGAATTACATTTAAGAAAGGCCTGGTCAAAAGTACCCTTGATCGACAAGCTTGTAGGAAGTGAATGATGAGTGCGGATGAAGCAAAGAAAGTGTGCCGGGATCGTAGCAGATAGAGATCTGTCGTCTCAACTACCACTAAGGGAAGCAGATGTGATTATATGTATGCATGTTTTTACACACATACACATACAGTTACATTTATGATCTAAATAACTGAATAGCGCAGTGTCTATTTTCGAAGCTTTTGGACGTGGATTATATTCCCACCTAGGGATAATTTTTTATTATGGCCTACAAGTATTGTGTGTGGGTGTTGGTCCATGTTATTTGCGTATTTATAAAGGTATGCAACTAAATGTAATACAATAAAACGTGTAAATAAATTTTACTCAGCTTATATTATAACTTCTTAAATTGAATATTAAAATGCTGTGTAATCTATTTTAACATAAAAGTTATACGATAAACCTTTAGTAAACCTTTAGTTTACTAAGAAAGTTGTTAGATTACTAAATGTATATTACTTTCTTCCATCTTTTTTCTATAAATAAATTAATAAAAGTATAAATTTATGAGATATTGACTCACTGGCATGTTTATTTTTGTTCTGTAAAAATCTCTAGGGAGTTATCGAATGAATTTCCTCATGCAAACATCGCACAGAGCCAAAATAAAATTCCTACACAATTTCATCAATAAATAAAACATTTAATTAGATACTTTCTCTGGGATACTAAATGTCTTACTAAGTTGTTAGCTTCCTGAGGCTGCCTTATTTATTAAACCCAAGAGGATAATTAGCTTCCATCACGATTTACTTGCGCAACTTGAAGCTTTTTTATCCTATATAAAAATTGGCTTGGTGCTAAATGAAAAAGGTGTAATAGTAGGGTTGTAAAAATTAAATGAAAAAGAGATTTAAATATAATTTTCAGGTACTTTTTGACAATAGTGCTATCCTAGCCAATTCGACTCAAGTGACTTCTCTCAAAGAATTACATACGGTTACGCAGGTTAAGATTAAGTGCCATAAGTATGCACAGGCACAAGACTATCTCGTTCAAATTATAATTAATCAAATAGCACCATATTTTTGCTTTTTTTATGGGATAGGAAGGCAAAGGAGCAGGCGAATTACCTGATGGAAAGCAATCAACGTCACCCATAGATATCTGCAGCGCCATAGGCAGTCCAGAAGCGTTGACAACCTTTAAGGAAAGTGTTATTATGGGAGTGGGAATAAGAGGGGGAGGAGGAGGGTGGAGGGTGTGGAACCTCCGGAACTCAGCCGCTCACCGTATGAAGCGCGGTAGCAAAGCTACCGCTCAGACGCTAATTTTCTGCGGGAGTATGGTACTTCCCCGGGCGAGCCGGCCCACTCAGGCTACAGACAAATATTATGCCATTCTTGATCAAGTATTTATTTGCAGCGTGGCTCTACCACTGTAAAGATATGTTTGTAAAATAATTTTGATATTGTATCTCCGAGTAGAAAGAGAAATTACTAAATTACGTCTGAAACCATGAAAGCTAATTTTTATGTTTAAAGATTAGAAGAACAAGAACTTTAGTTTTAGAAATCAGGTAGGTACCTCAACCCATAAGATCTTCAGATTTTTGTAATAATAGTAAATAGTGTTTTTTGTCAATTAAAGTTAGGAATCAATATAATTATTATACTTCTATTTTCTGTTGCAAACTATAGTATCAGAATATATAATTTTCTTCAAATCATCAAATATAATAAACATTTTCACATCTTTCACTCTTGGTATAATTTGTGACAACTCTCTTTTTGACATTTCTGTTTTCATATAATACAAAGGTAAGGAATTTAATTATTTGAGAAATTTAATATATGTATTAGGAATTATTTGTCACTGTTTTTAATATTTGTCACTATTTTTAATCATTTTAGTTTAAATTTGCATATTTATGTATTCTTTTTTTTTAAAAAAAAAGACTCGCAATATTTTAATATTACAAAATAAAACAGATTTACTAACCATTTCAACTAAGTTAATACTTATGCTTAAAAATATGATTCAGATTAATAGTCATATACATATATAATAGTCAATCAGATAATTGTTATAAATTGAGCTATTGCTATGTAAATTCTAATAAGGTAAAGAATAAAAATAAAATTATGTTAATGTCGTAGTCATGAAGCAAAACAGAATTATTCGCTGTACAGCTTATGATAACAAAATATACATGCAATAATATAAATAAATAGTTATTACCATTAGAAAAATGTATACACAACGAAAACAAAAATCGTGAAAAAGTAATAATTTACAGTTCATAAATCTCAGCGTTTTAGCGCTCGTCGTGACTCTCATAAATACATTTAACAACCGTTTGCGTAAAACGTTACAAGATCGATTCGATTTGTGGGTAATTTAAACGAAATGTATAATAAATAAAAATATTTTTTTTATTTGTCTTCGAAAGCGGTAAAAGCCTCGCTCGCACTCTGAGATAATAATTCCATCGACTTTAATAATATTTATATAAAAAAAACTTAAATTACAGTTACTATAACACTGGATTTAATTTTCATATGACTTTAGGAGTAAATTGTCCTGCTTATAGTTTGTACTACTAATTTGACTGCAAATGTCAAGTTTTAGAAGAGTGGCTGCCATTTTACCCTGACAAAACGTGTTAAGCTGCCTAATATATTTCGGTCCATATTTGTTGTTTTTATATTTTACTTGATACCTTATTAAACTTTTATAACAAGGAAGAAAAAAGTAAATTATATAATATATTCATACTTAAAGCCAATCTAAAATGGAAGAAAAATGCTGGTTTATGTCCTTTACTTAAATATATATTGGGATAATATAAATGACACTTGAATGATGATAATGATGATGATAATCGTAAAATGTTAGTGTGAAGATAAAACATGTGAAGATCCTGTCCCTGAACGTCCTGATTCAGAACGTCCACGAGCTACAATGAAACTGTATCTTCCCTAATAAACATTTGCAATATCTCTTATACTTACAAGAGAATTGATTACCATTTTCGGTAACACAATTGTTACAAGTTATAAGAGCTGATTTTGAGAATCTTGGCAATTCAAAATTAATAAGAATACCTACAACAAATTAAAAAAGAATGTCTAATTTATCATTAAAATTTTGTAAAATTTAATTAATTAATTGTAAATAAATTTTTAATCTGTCGTTTTCTCTCTTCTCTCAGAGGATATTTCAATAACAGACTTTACAGTTAACACTCGATCTTCCATCTCTCTTCAGTGAGACGTAAGAGTTGCACGGACTTTTCCCATCTAACTATAAACAAGTGTAATCGAAGTCGAACTTCAGTCTTGTGGGATGTTCATGTGAAAACGAGTAACTTGCAGTTAGTCTATTTAAGTTGCTAACTACGTATAAAAAAGAAGATTGCTGCCAAGCATTATATTTTCATATTTACAAATATCTAACAACTTGTACTGAAAATTTATCGGTGTGAATTTAAAACTTAAAAACATTAGCAAGTAAATTTTGGATTAATGTTATACAGTATTTGAAGTTAGCCTAACAATTAAAATCTGCGATCTCCAAACCACCAAGTGAGTCTGGGGATTATGGCAACACCCAATTAAGGACACTTTAGATGAGTTGAATACCTTAGTGTAAGAATGTGAATAATGGGAAGAAAATAAAAATCTAATAGCAGATGAAGGGGGAGAGGAAAAATAAATAAAAAAGAATTGAGCCTCCAGATTCTGCACTCACCGTACAAAATGCAGTAACACAAAATATGCTACCCCATAACTTAAATATTACCAGGGTATGGTATTTCCTGCGTTGAGCCGACCCATTCGTAATACCACTAGCAAAAAATCTAAAAGTACAACTTTATTACACATTATTATGTGAAATTTACTTTTTTGTAATTTCAATCATTGTCTTTTCGTGAAAGCGGTTTTGGGCGGAGAAAGAATTGCAAAAGCGTGCGTCTTGTTAAACGTGTTATTATGAATAAGGGTATCACAATGCTCGTAGTCTGGCAAAGGCATCATCACGAGTAACTTCAATCAAAGCCAAGTAGTTTACCAGATTTAATCTATAGGGTGATATTTTAATGCGAGGATCAAAATAGGTTCTAAATTATTCACAGTGTATGAGAAGTAGGTTTTACTTATTCAAATGTCATCCATAAAATTTACATAACTTGTAACAACTATCCATCACTAAGGTTTTACCTTCCTACATTGACAAACGGTGTACCCTTATCACGAAATGTCATCGTTCCTATCTTTAAAGCATTAATTTGAAGTAGTTGTTAATAGCTTTCCAAACCAATTAAATGTTACATATTATTTCCAATATTTATTTCATATTATAAAGTGTTTTGACACCTTATATATATATATATATATATATATATATATATATATATATATATATATATATATATATATATATATATATATATATATATATATATATATATATATATATATATATATATATATATATATATATATATATATTTCTTCAAATATATCTTAAAAATTAATTATTTAAAACCTTAATACTAAGCTTCCCTTTAAATATAATATATTTACTCTGAGTTAATATTATTAATAAAAAATATTTATTTAGGTTTTTATTTATTATTTTTATAAAAGAGAAACAAAAGCACATATCACCCGATGATGACTAATTACCGCCACCTAAGAACCTATACATTACAAAGGAAACTACTTATGTATTACTTTTATCTTTTGTACTACTATCTTATATACTTATGTACTACTATTATCTTAGGGTAGTGTAATAGTGTGATTCATGGGTGAGGAGAAAAAGGGGAGTCAAGTAGTGACTTTCCCTTTGAGGTTTTTTTTTATGGGATAGGAAGGCAAACGAGCAGGCGTGTCACCTGATGGAAAGCAATCGACGCCGCCCATAGACATCCGCAGTGCCATAGGCAGTGCAGAAGCGTTTCCCACCTTTAAGGAAAATATCATTTTGGGAATGGGAGGAGGAAGGGGGAGGGTAGCTAAGCTACCACTCAGATGCCGTTTTTCTGCAGCAGCGTGGTACTTCACCGAGCGAGCCGGCCCATTCATGCTACAGACATATGTTATGCCATTCTTGACAAAATATTCGTGTGCAGCGTGGGTCCACGACTACCAATTATAATAGACTTTAAGAACAATATCTACAAAAGCATTAAAGACTGTTCCATTAAAAGACGTCTGTAAACAGTTTAAGTAACTTTGTTGTTAAATAAATTAGATTTTCAGGTACTTCTCGCCATAGTTAAGCTTTTATCTTCAAGTAAAACAGAATTTAATTTGAAAGTTGTTCTAAACAATACATTCCAAGTTTAATTTCTCAGTGTCAAACTTATTCATTCATTTCCTTTAGAATCAAGAGTACTTGTTAGTTGTAAAGAACGTAAATATAATATATAATAAACATAGTTATATTATCTTTTATAGAATATTTAAAGATAATATTTGTAATCCCAACTGCAGAGAACACATGAACTCAAACAGTTTTAAAACAACTCACCTTTTATTGTAAAATAGTGTTTTTTTTACATACCTTATGTATGTATGTCCCGCTATTGAACACTGGGCTTCTCCATTTCTGGGTACTGCAAAGTAACCCAATATGCCTACGTAAAGCGAATTGGGGTTATCCAAACTTGGAATAAATACCTGTAAGTCATACATACATGATGGCGAAGATCGTGCTGTGCTCCAATTCTTAGAGGAGGTTTATGCCCAGCTGTTGACTGCGACAAAGTGTTGACGATGATGATACATTGTTTATCGTATTTCTTCCAAAAGCGATGACTTCTCCACTGAAATACTTATTTCATCGTAAAAAATGGTGATACTATTCAAAAAAAAGTTTTTTTTTTATAATTGTTACGCAAACTAAAACTCTTCAAGATTTGTTATATCACATATAACATAAAGTACTTACATTTGTTACTACACTCCAATAGATTATTGCAGTTGTATATATCAGTTGAAATTTATGTAAATACAAAAGTTTTAACATTCTCCTGTTTTAATATTCTCCTTCCTGTATTTAATTGAACTTAAATGATATTTATCTTATTAACGAAGTACAAAAATCTTAAATTCACAGACAATAGTCACTTTAAACCTCTATTATCTTAATGACTAACCATTTAGAAAATGCTATAATAGAGCTTCTTCAAGAGGAAAGGTCCAAGAGGAAATAAAATTACTCCGGACTGTTCTATTTCGTTTTGATAACTTTCATTCACTTTGTGGTAGTTATATCGTGATCAAACATCCTTTTTTATAAATGGTAAAGAGAATTTTTGAAATAAATCTGCTTTTGAATGTTATTTAAATGATAACTAAGTTTTTTTTTAATCAATAAAATAGTTTCGAGCAATTCTGAGTCAAGATCATCGTCATTATTCCCAGCACATAAAGGTTAAGAATATTGTAAACTTCCACAAAACTAAGAACACTAAGGAAAGATCTAATCCAAACGTAAAACGTCGCTCAGTTTGTCTTCACAGGGCCTACCCTAAAAAAATTAGACAGGCGGAAAACGTAGTAGTTGAGCCCTCAATTTACTTTATATTAATGCTTCAAGCTAGTCGGACGTTAATTTATCAAGCGGACAAGGGACGGATAGTGGAATTGCCTGTCACGACAGTGTTTTTATATTTGGCATTATTAAAGTTTTTTTAAATTCTTTGTCTAAACGAGGTTTACCATCGCCAACACAAGCTAGGAAAGAGAGACAAGGCACCGTCGCATTTTTTAATTTTAGGATAGCTATATCTCATTTGATATGCGTTTCTCGGAATAAAAAGGCCAACACATTTCTTCCCATGGATGTTGTACGAAGTGACTCTGAATACCAATAGATGGATAGTAGCATCTGCTTGAGAATAAAAACCAATCTGTGTTCCCAATCTGCTTGTCAAGCGCGGGGATTATGGCAAATCCCTCAATTTTGAGCAAGGCTAGAGTCTAGCAGTATTGTATTATTGTAATATTGTATAATATTACTGCTGTATTGATTACTTAATTTATACCGTCGTTGGCGGCCTTGCAGTCTCATCTAACAAATAAAAGAATGCACCACATTTAATTGCAGTTAACATTTTTTTTATATATATTCACGCCTGTCCCCCGCAGGGGTTGACAGAAACCACAGAGCTCCGTCCACTACCAATTATCGTAGCGAAACAGCTCTCCATTAGTCGCTTTTCGCCCTCGTGAGAATCAAGACGTGACGGGTGGCGAACCACGTCGCCGTCATTTTCAACAAATTAGGTATATTAAATTCGTCTTTTAGTGAATCCCACGAGCCGCAAGGAAGGATGGAGGTCAGCCCCAGCAGAGCCTTGCATGCTGAGGTAAGGCACCATAGTACCTGGGGAGCCCGATACCGGGACGATCGGCACGCTTGCGACTAAGCTCGCCCCTAGCCATGCATCCATTGGCACGGCAGACCGTGGATTGGCGGAGAGAAATATTTATAAATCCTAAATATTTATTCTGATGGGAATCGAACCCGCGACCATTGACTTCGCAGGTGGAAGGCCCCGCCACTGAGCCAATCGGTCGTCGAGCAGTTAACATTTGAGCAATCAAAATCAATTTATGAGATTTGACCAATTAATAAACTGATTAAAGAGATCTTTTTTTATATTAGAGGAAGCAAGCAATGCGCAACACATTATAAACTACATAAACAACATAACTACACAACAACTAAATAAGCCTATTTACATATATAAAATTAAGGAACAGGATGCTAATTTGAAATGTTTTCAGATAGCTGTCTAGACTACCAACACGCATTTATTATAATAATATATAATAACTGCGTGTTAATATTGAATAAATAATATATAACCTTTCAGGAAGGTTTACCGTTGCTTGAAGAGATAAATTACCTCGTCTACAAAACTGCAGGTATTTCCGTGTATTTTTCTGAATACAGAGTTGAAATACCCGCGAGAATAGTAGGAGAAATAGAAAGCTAAAGCAATAACGGCACGGAAATCTACGCGTACGTACTACTCTGAATAAAATTTTCGGTATATCTTATGTGAATAGAATTTTAAGTGATTGAAATCAAATCAAGTCAAAAGTATTCTTACGTATTGTAAAACTATTCAGTTATTTTCATCAGAAATATTGAAGACATAAGCTGGTTTATTTCAAAATAATTATTTATTAACTTTCAAAGGTTACCAGTTAATAAATACTGACGACATAAGTGACTAAATGTCAAAGTGTTTGCTTTATGTGAATGAACATAAACTTATGCTCAGCTAAAAGATTACCATCATATAAGGTACCGCTGGAGAGACATGGTGGAGGATGACTTGCGAAACCTTCAAATCTGCAACCGGCAGGAGGTGGCGTAGGACAGGGCACGATGGTGTAAGATCTGTTCGGAGGCCAAGATCCATTTTGGGTCGCTGCGTCAACAAAGTTATTTAATTATATATAAGGGCTGTAAGAATAAACTCGGATGAAAAGAGAAAATATTTAAACAACTTTCTTCCCTAACTTCTGATGTTTAAAAGATTTTGTTTTCCAGCTATTACAAGATAGTGGTTTAAAAGCGAGATTGGAAGTCAGGTGTATTTTATGGTAAATATGATTATACCTTTAGACTATCACAATACATCACACAGATATTTTTAATATTAGTTTAAAATCTTTAAAAACTTATCTTTATGGTCTTACATATTTATCTTAATTTTCGTTTCTTTTTTTAATGTTTGTCTACCTAATTATACATATGAATGAAATCATAAATCCCTGATATTGTTATTGTTAAATATTCATTGTAATTGTACTCTACCTTTTGTAATAAAAATAAAATAAAATCGTACTAGTTACCAGAAGTTCACATGCGTACATTTTACAGGTACAACAAAGAATTTTTTTTTTATAGTGAAATATTTTATATGTTACTTTAGGTATATAAAGTGGTGTTTTTTAATGAAATACAAAATTATAGACACACACACACACATATATATATATATATATATATATATATATATATATATATATATATATATATATATATATATATATATATGTATATATATATATATATATATATGTATATATATATATATATAAGTCAAGGTCTAATAGTAGTAAATATTCTTGAATAGAAATATTTATTATTAATTCAGATGAACGTAGAATGAGATGAAAGTTTACTTTAAACACAATTAGATACATTTAAAATATTATACTAATCGAGTATCGGATGCCAACACACACTTTGGGTTATTGTGCCGGCAAAATAAATAAATAAAATACTAATAATATCTTTACAGATTCACTGAACAATATGAAAAATTATGATTCAAAATTCAACAAACACAATTTACATAGTGATACACGTTGCTTATTCGTACTTTCACTTTCAACAATGGCTCGTCTCACATTTATTATCGTTATTAACTTCACCAGCGGCGAGAATTGACATTTTGAAGCTTACAGTTTCATTGTATTAGTTGAAACAAAAGATAAAGGCTTATGTTTTATGTCAAAGATTTAATATCCGATGGAGATTAGTTACATAGCGACCCTTGTTCCAGAAACGTTTAGGAAAGTCGAATTATATATCGTATTGTATAACATGATAACTTTGACGCTCTGTATCAAAGTAATCTGATTCAATTTATTTAATAATGATTATAATAATAATATTTTTATTATTACGGCAATTTAATTCCCGTACGACCATCAACACTGCTGGAATATCTATGGGCGGCATTTTTTATTTCCATCAGGTGAGATACTTTTCTATGTTCATTTGTCTTCTTTTCCCATAAAAAATGTGATCATTTAGAAATTTTTTAAAATAAGAAATTTTGGAAGTACGCATATTCTTTTAAAAATAATTAAAATCTTAATGAAAAATTGATCTTAAATCCGCACGCGGTGATTAGAGAAGAAAAGAAAAGAATAGAAAACGTTATTGTACATCGTTGAATATTAAATATAATAACTTTCGCGGTTAAAGCGCTTAAAGCACTTCACTATTATCTATTGAAAAATTCATAAAATCGTTAGAGAAAAAATATAAAGGCGTGGCAAATAAAAAAATTTCACCCCGCTGCAACGCCTACAGTGTAACGCTCCTATGATGCTTATGGTCTTGCAGATATATATGAGCGGCGGTAATTAATTTCTATCAGTCGATAAATAAAACATAATACTTAGCTACAAAACTTACATAACGTTACATTATACCTGTAGGATAAAGTGTCTTGTTGTACTTTTCAATTGTGTTTTGCTATATATTTTTTTATATCTTAGACTTTAAAAAATAATAAATTGTGTGTAAGATTTTTTAATGCTTAGATATAAAATTATTTTGCATAGTATACAGTTCGCAATATAACCTCAGTGCAATTATGTGTAGTTCCCAGTATAGAACAAAATCACCCCGCTTCTATTCGATAGAGAATATGTAAAATACCAGTCGATGAGCAGCAGCATCTTTTGAAGTAATAAATATCAATCTGCGATCGCTGATCCCCTAATGTGTGTAGGGATTACTGGAATATTCCTGAATTATTAGGAAAGGTGATTTCCAGCAGTGACAACCGTATAAATGTTATGATGATGCTCGGATTGTAATATTCTATAAATCAACCGATAAGAAAACTTATGTATATCGATAGATTCACATAAAGAATATCGACGCATAAAAACGGAAACGTTGTAAACCACAAAATGAAAACGTACCACCAGAGCCAGAAAAAAATTAAAAGGTGTCTGAAAAAGCTGTAGAATATTTTCTATTGGTAGTGTAGCTATGAGACTCAGACCATTCGACGCAGTATTCTTTTCTGATTCGAATATTTAATAAAAAAAATTGACATCATTTAGAGCTTTTTTGATTTTTTTTATATAAATGTATATAATTTCGAAATCACTTTGATAACATACTAGACGAATATGTCTTGTAATGTTGTTGTTGGAAAGAACAAAAATAAAATGAAGTACTATTTCCAACGACACTTTCCTACTATTGGGTTGAGAAATAACATTTGTGAGGCAATTCATTTCCAGACTTATTTCGTTTATAAATTGGTTGCCAGATAGACTGACAGAGCTAGGGAAAATGGGTTATGTAGACATCTTTATAAAACGTTTTTATAACAAAAGATTATGTCTAAAGTATAATACTAGCACGCAAAAGTATAACATCGTCGAGTAGGGACGTTCTTTGAGTACTGTACGAGGCGATTATAAAAAAACAACGTTTTACTTACACACTCTTCATAGCCCCATATTGGGGTTCCCCTCGTGGGTACCATTATTAAACAAACAATTATCTAGACTCAAAATAAACGCCTATAAATCATATCGTTATATTATCCTTGTGTTTGGTATTTAGACTGAGGATCACTGGTTGGTCTTTATTCTCAGACAGACGTCGCTGCCCTTCTACTAGTATTTCCTCCCATCACGTACAACCCCTACGGGAAGAACGCCGTAGCTCTATTTAAGTCGGGATCAGAAAGCAATTTTATTTACAAGCAAAATTAATACTGTAATATTCTGTAAAAAGTTTTAATTATGAATATTATACCAAAGATATGGTATATTATATGACTGCCTTTGATAAACATATGATTGAACTCCATTTCAGACATTGATCTCGTATCACGACCCGATCATGTTTAAAAAAGCTTTTTTGCCTTAACTGGTCTTTATCATTAAAGGCAAGAAATTCCTTACGTAGCCTTCCTTTGTTATCTACACAATGGTGTTGACGTATTTTATATAAAAGAATGTTCAATCTCAAAGGTCACAAGATCACATTTTCTTTTAAAAGCGTCCTTTTCATATGATAATCTTTTCGTGTGAAATGTAGCGAAAAACTGTATTCTCGTAATTTATTGTGGTGATATACATATTATACATATTGTGTTTTAACATAGAAACTATATTTTTATAAATGAGCGTAATTTCTTTCATTTCAAGACTAAGGTATGCATTTTGACCCATTTTACTCTATGATATTAATGACTTTTGTTTATGCCGATAACTCACAAACCGATAACACAAGTTATGGTTACGGGCAAATCCTTTGGATAATAATAAGAATATCAAAATACGACTATATGTACAAACATATCTAAGGCACTAAACAACAACTATTATTTGAACAATTTACATAATAATATTATATATCGGTTATATATTGCGAGCTAACTCAATTTTTTTTACATTTTACTGCTTACTATATAATAATGCATCAATTTATATTGCAGTTTACCAATACAAATTCCTAAAAAGGCCTTAGTAATAACATTTTAAAAAGTAAAAATCCTAAAACACGCAAATGTTGTCTTTTATCGCTTACTAGATTTTTAAAATTGCGCAGTCCTTATATATGTATTTGTATCTATTTTTTTATCTACGGCTCGTTTTTCGTCGGAAGATTGAATGAGTTTATAGAATGGAAAGAATGTATCCATTCGCCCGAGTTTTGCAACAATAACCTACTGGAAGTATTCGCATTTACATTTAAGAAACATTTAACAAATCTTGCTATAAACGTGATTTATATGTAACTTTTATTGTTCTCATGTAATTTATTATTATTATTTAAAATAAAGTAAGACGACCGATTGGCTCAGTGGCGGGGCCCACCGCCCGTGGAGTCAATGGTCGCAGGTTTGATTCTCGCATCGGAATAAATATTTATATGGATTTATAAATGTTTATTGCGAGTCTGGTAACCCCCCCCCCCCAATCCACATTTCCTTACCTGCCCCTTCCTTTCTTCTCTATCCTTTCCCTTCCTCTCCGCCAATCCACGGTCTGCCGTGCCAATGGATGCGTGGCTAGGGGCGAGCGTAGTCGCAAGCGTGCTGATCGTCCCGGGATCGGGCTCCCCCGGGTATTGTGGTGCCTTACCTCAGCATGCAGGGCTCTACTGGGGCTGACCTCCATCCTCCCTTGCGGCTCGTGACATTCACTAAGACGAAATTAATATACCTAATTTGTTGAAAATGACGGCGACGTGGTTCGCCACCCGTCACGTCCTGATTCTCACGAGGGCGAAAAGCGACTAATGAAGAGTCGTTTCGCTGCGATGAATGGTAGCGGATGGAGCTCTGTGGTCTCTGCTAACCCCTGCAGGAGATAGGCACGAATATATATAAAAAAAATTTAAAATATTAATTTCAGGTCAAAAGTACCCACATACGTCAAAGCTGAATTATAACTCAAAGTATTTAATACGAAAATTGTTTCTTTACTTTTATATTTTATCTGCCTTTTATTAACAGATTAATATCAAAATGCGAAAATTTACAGTATTCTCTGGCGAAACAGGTTTTTAGAATAAATTAATTATGAATGGATTTGTTGTATTAAGAACTAACAAATGATAATAACGATAACCTACTGACTTTATTGACTCGGTGATGAAGTTACCGTTTTTAGAATCAATAATGACATGTCACTTCCTTTCAGACATAATAATAATAATGATATGTATAGTTAACAGATATTTATTTCAAATCTAGATTTCGCGCCAATTCAATTTTAATAAAGTTGATTCAATAAATCAGATTTTCAAGTAATTAAAAAACCTCTTAGCGTACTAGAAAAGAATTGTCCATCTCTTAACCCCTTTCCAATTAAATGTGAAAAAATTATCGTCATGTTGATAATTAGAACTGAAATGACATAGAAGTAAATTTCACATAAAATGTCTTATAACGTTGTACTCTTCGATTTTTCCTAGTATCATGGTAGTACGACTGGGTTGACTTGACTCAAAAAATACCACTTCGTCAGAAAACATCGGTACGTCACATTATATATATATATTTTACACATACACATTATATATATAGTATTTTACTGTATTAGCGAGTTTCTTGCAATCATTGCAGACATCTAGAGGTCCTAAATCTTTCCCTTAGCATTGTTCCCTTCTCGTAATCCTATTACTTTTTTCTTCGCCTCTCAATTAATCTTTCCCTTCCCATATTCACATCCTTATAATAAGATAGGCGACGTATCTGTAGTACTATAGATGTCGTGGACGATGGTAGTTGCTAATCATCAGATAAACTGCATACTATTTGGACAGTAAAAAGACAACCGAAAAGTCTTTCGTAGAGTCTATTATACCTGAAAATGCCTCGTGTTGGGGCGAAACAATCGTGTCGTTTACAAGGTGGAAAAGTGGTACTGTGTGTTTGGTGTTGTGTATAGAAGTTGGTGGGTGGAGAATTGATGGCCGATTTTCGGTAAGTTTTTGGTTTAAGTTCCAAATAAATCCACTTCATCCAGCAGAAAAACACACATTATTAAATTTCTGTTATTGTTTTGCTTGTCGCGGATCTTAGCTAATTAAAACCTTTTACTGTCCACATAGTGATGGATTTCCACAAAGTAACGCCTGACTCCATTAATAATGTATACTATTTGTTTATAGCTGTTATAAGAAAAAATTTACTAAAATTATATAAAAGTAAATTTCATACAAAAATGTTTTATAAAATTGTTCTTTTATTGTAGCCAATCTCGTTAAATAGCTCCGTGATCATAATTTCATACGTGTCCATTTACAAACTCCTCAGAAAAGCTCAATACAAGACGTTACGTGACCAAGTATAAGACACGTTTCTGTGATCCATCTCTATTTAATGACGTTTGCCCGAGCTCCTGTAGCGGTTGTACTGACTTTGTAAGGATAAAATATTTTTCTGTCTAGAAGTGCCTCTTCAGTTATATTAAGGCTGTCAATTACCTCACGTAATTTTATCTCCCGCGAACAAAACACTTCTTTTTTATTTCTTGATACTTCGCCAAAACCTACATCTGAGTATCTTTTTCCTGTCACTTTTCTCAACGTGGTGGGCTGTTAAAAATCTTATATTTCATCCCATTGGACGCAAACTCATACTGATACATAAAATGAAATTATTATTTCATTCAGCGTGAGACTTTTAAACTTTTTGTGTTTGTATCGCTTATAAGACCTCCTCGTTTTCGGATTGAACATCAACTGACCATGCTTATCCAAAGCGAGTTGACGGTACATTAAAACTAAAAGTACCTGTAGGCCATATATATATATTCTTCATAACCAAGCTTTTACGAAATATTTTTTAAGGGGATAGGAAGATAAACAAGCAAACGTGGAATCGTCACCTAATGGAAAGTAATCAACTCCGCCCATAGACATCTGCAATACCGTAGGATGCGTTGTCTTTGAGATATATGTAGGCTCGTTTCTTGAAGATTTAAATGCCATATAGGCATTACATAGAGCGGTATTTCAGAACCGACTGTTTCAAGTTACAAAGAATGCGTGGAAATTTTTTTTAGAAAAAATGCACCGTACCTTCTGGATCACCTCTCATCTATGGAGTGGAGATTTAACAATTTTTTTGTAACGCGTGCCGCGAAAGTCGCATTCCCTGTCAAGGGATAATAACAATATCAGTAAACAAAGAAAAATTAAACACGCACATGAAATTATCTACATTATATTTTGTAGATCGATAAAACTGAAACATTACTAAAATTCTTATCAAATTCTAACAAGCCAAAAGTTCACACTTCAAGTTATATAACAATAAAGTTTCAGCAAAGTAAAATATTAGATCAGAATATTTACATTCTAAATCAAAAATTATTGATAGATCACAAGTGTTCTCCAACTGTGAGCGCAAACTTTAATTACTTCGAGTCAGTGCTTTGAACTACACCAGCCATGATTTGAAATCAAAATGAAAAATGCGATAACTGCAAATCAATAATTGATTCCAGTGCCTTCGTATGCATGTTTTAAAACATAATTGTAGATTTTTAATGATATCTTTGGTAATCGATTTCTCTGTTGTTGAAATATAACAAAATAAGGTATTATACATATATATTATATTATATATATATATATATATATATATATATATATATATATATATATATATATATATATATATATATATATATATATATATATATATATATATATATATATATATATATATATATATATATATATATATATATATATACATATACATATATATATATATATATATATATACGGTGCCGAGACGTGGACACTGACAGTCCGTCTCCTCGCCAAGCTCAAAGTCGCTCAGAGGGCTATGGAGAGAGCTATGCTCGGGGTTTCTCTGGTGGACAGAATTGAAGAAATTCGCCGGAGAACCAGAGTGACCGACATTGCTCTTCAAGTTAGCAGACTGAAGTGGCAATGGGCTGGACACGTTTGTTGGAGAACCGACAATCGTTGGAGTAGACAAGTGCTGGAGTGGAGTTGGGTGAGGCCTATGTCCAGCAGTGGACTGCCGCGGGCTGATATTGGATATTGGAAGGTATTATAAAAAAAAAACAAAAAACCGCATACACAAAGTTCAATCTGTTTTCACACAATTTAATATTTTTTGTTTTTAATATAAGCAATGAAAATTTTCACAATGAAATAGCTTAGGCTCGAAATTATGGATCATAGATTCGATTGCCATTATCATCGATAAATATATTACGTAATAATTGCAAGCCGAAATATAATATATATAATTCTTTTTATATTTTTTTTCCTTTTGATGTCGTTTAATGAGTAAACTTAAAGAACATCCAATAATTAATATAAAAAACCTACTTCGTATTTGCCTCAAAAATATCTCTTTTTGTATCTAAAGTAATTACTTAGGATTTATAAAAATGTCTCAAAAAGAAAGAAAATTACGAATAAACTTACAATTTCTGATAAGCGAACAACATGGATCATAGAAAAAAATATATTTAATTCAGTTTTTTAGGATAAAGAAAGTCTAATAGTCTGTAAACTCATTCGAATATTCTCTTAAAATTTCTAGGACTAAAACCTAATTATGCATCAATTAGCTTAATTGTGTGATAAACTTTTGGAAATTTCACACTGGTGCTGAAGCGCGCATAGAAATTTACATATTTATATGAATAATGCATACGCAAACAAAATACTACGTTTAATTATGAGTCGTTACTTATATTTACGAATTAGTACTTTTGGCAGTCAAACCTTTAAAGTTTATATATTTCAGTTATAAATTATGCTGTGTACACTTATTAAGATGGTGCAGTGATGAAAAATCAGTCGTAGCCTCTACCTCTATGAGTTTATCCTTCATCATGCTTTTTCAGTTCTACTGATTCTGATTTGATCTTATCGACGATGCTTTTAATAATAAACTGGATGTCTGGTGTCTGGTGTCTAGTGGATGAACTAGTTGTGAAGATGTCCAGTTTAAAAGAAAAGAAGACTATCTTCCACTATTTTGAACGTTATTATGAATGTGTATTGCGCGTATCTGCGCCATCTATTTAATCCACTTTGTATTACTGAATGGAGAATCGAAGCTCTTATACGAGGAGGGATAGATGGCGTTGATGATGGCTTTACCCGACTACGAACATTGTGCAGGCGAGAGATCGCTCCTTTTGTAATCAGACGTTAATCAAGACATATGCTAAAGATGACGCACTTTATTTCTTTCTCTGCCCAACGCCAACCGCTTTCACGAAAAGAAGTAGATCACTTCTTTTACGGAGTTTACGGAGTTTGTTACATTTGATATTATCAACGATGTTAATTTTAGTAGGACATAAATATATATCGATCACTTAGCTCAGACATTTTGACCACTGTGCCATTTGAATTTCGCTATGGAAGAAATAGGCAAACGAAAAGTACAATAGATGATCTGCTTATCAACTCCTAAGCAACCATCACAGTCCATAAACATCAGCAGTGCAAAGACACTACAGATACATTGCATATCTAAGGATAAAGATTAGAACAATGGGAAAGGAAGGAGAATTTAATGAAAGGAACTAAAGTGAGTAGGACAGGTAAGAGAGAATTGGAAAAGGAGTTCGGTCTGCGGATCTCTGCACTCGCCGTATGAAACACAATAACGTAACAAAATGTTATCAGTAGAATCTGTCTGTGAGGGTGTGATACTTTCTGAGTCGAGCCGGCCCATTCGTGCTTCCATGAACCTCCTTCTAAAATTACGATTATTTATTCGCTCTATAAGTATAATTAAGGCATATCACATTTAGATATAGTAACAAATAATTTACAAATAGTGTATGTTTTACGAGTAACGAGTTGAATATTATAATACACTTTGTATTGTTTCCAAAAAATTCAACTAGACACGAACTGGTTCGTGAATAAGACATTAAGTGAAGTTGGATCTCGAGTCAGCTCTTAAACTTGGATTTTACAATGTGGTTAATGTTGTCATAAATGTATATGTATGCTGAGAACTGTACAAGAATTTACTTAATTCAGTATATAGATTAATAAAAGATTTAAACGCAAATAAATAAGATGTTGTAGAAAATGACACTTAAAGCATTTGTACACATATATGTAATAGCAAATAAATTTATATATATATATATATATATATATATATATATATATATATATATATATATATATATATATATATATATATATTTATATATATATATATATATATATATATATATATATATATATATATATATATATATATATATATATATATATATATAATAAATAAAAACAATCTTCAATGGGTCCCCCAATCATCCCATCGAGCGCAAGCCCCTCAATTTTAAGGAAGGCACATCAAGCAGTGGAATTTGGCAAAAATAAGGCTATATTAATGATAAACACACATAGTGTAGCGTGCTAGCCGTACTGCTACGGCGACACGCGGGATCTTTAGGAGGTTTTATCTTCGATAGAAATGAAATTCCTTGAAGTGAAATTAATCACTGTACATTTATATCTTATTCATACTTTATTCACACTTTATCAATATTATTTTTTTGTGCAATTTAGTTTAATGTTGTTTTACCGTTATATCCATCTTCCCTTTGTAACAACTAGTTTAATAAATATATCATGCAAATAGATTCTATTTTACATATCGCTCTCACACAACGTAATCCAATTAAACAATGTACAATAGCTATAGTAAGTGCTTGAGAACAACTTGGAAATTTTCAGACATATTCACCAACAAATGGCAAGGTTTTAAAGAAAATGATTGTGCTATTTTTTAACCAACATTTATTCCTTCTTAATGCTATTTATATCCGAACACTTCACATTTAAAATGATAACAATTTTTCTTGTCATGTAAATAAAATTGATTATATTATTCGATAAAAGTCATTACATTTAAGAATAATAATAATAATTATTAATATTAAACAAAAATGGAACTGGTCCACTAAATCATTAGTTTAATATAAATTTACGTTTATTAAAAAAATAGTACAACATTCTCATCGATGTTATTATTCGTCTAGAAACTATAAAGTAAATATATTGTGAAAAATATGTGGCCCTGAAAAAGGCCTTTTTTATTTATAGTTATTATGAGTGAGACATTTATGCGCGTCCACCACAAATTCTTTGCACGAGCTATATGCCCTAAGACATAATAGTTACACGCTTGGCGTGGATTACGGACAAGTTAGCGTCTTCAAAGAGTCCAATAGGATAGGCCTCGCTAGCCTCTTGGAATGCCATCTCGACAGAGCTCAGAGAACGTTCAAAAGTTGAAATGGTATTTTGCGGATGAGTAATTCGGTACTCTTCGAGTAACGATGAATCTCCCTCAGCCCGACATTGCCAGCAGCTAGTATAGTATATAACAAGTTTTTACAAATCAATCAATACAATAATGTAGACTTCTTTGAGCTTTATGTTTACATGACGATAATAAATAAAAAGTATTTTAAATTTTGTATGTGGTGTGTTTAAAAAACACCATGAAATAAAATACAAATCATTATCTTTCATTATAAATCTTCAATAGGCATAGAAGAAATATTCACGCACTCTAACACTATGACTCTAACACTACTATTTAAGATTTAAATGGGTTCCATTGCAACTTAATATTAATTATAATAAAAGGATTAAAGAGCCGTATTATTTAAATATACCTAATAAAATTGAGACTACTGACAATCTACAAAAATACGTATACATTCTCTCTCTCTCTCTCTCTCTCTTTCTCTTTCTCTTATATCTCTTAACTAAAAATTAGTGGGCTTTGCTAATGCCACTACGCTGCTTGTAAGGAAATTCAACTATGTACTGTAGATGTACAATCATAAATGTATCAATAATGCATTAAAAACTTTTTCTACATTTGTAGTATTCAAATTTAAAATAAAGAAGAAATAAATTGATATTAAACAAAAGGCATTAGTTCGACTGACGTCTTTTAGATAGACATGTCACCCGTCCAGCACAAAACATTGAAATTATAATATGTATATATAAATAGAGATATAAAATGTACAGTGAAAAGTGTTAATAAAGTATAAGACATTATATAAATGTACAATGAAACGCAAGAATAAATATCATTTTGAAGAAACCCCCAACATATCCCGGGTGTCGCCGCAGCAGTACAGCGGCCATGCTACAGTACCAAACCATATATCCAAGATATATAACGAACAGTAATCATCAATAAATATTAACTAACAATTTAATTAACCAAGTCCCTGTAAAATAAACGGATACCAGTTCAAGTTCTTTAAACTTTTTCATTAATCTACCAAAAAAACGGCGAGATGAAGAAGGACTTATCTCAGAAAATACTAACTTTCCATGAAAGATTAAAAAAATTAGTGAACAAGCTTAAAACTTTTTAATACAAATACTGAATAAAATATTAACGGTCAATATAAATATATATAAATTTTGTAGATTTCTACCGAATTATCGAGGAAATTGTTATATGTATATGATTTAGCCCGTATCTCAAAGCCTGAAGACTTTCTTCGACCAGTATGTCCTACCTATACTCTCTTATGGCACCGAATTACCTGGACACTGGCAGTCCATCTGCTTCGCAAGCTCAGATTCGCTCAAAGAGCTAACGGAGTTTCTCTGATATATAAGATCTGGAATGAAGTCACCGACGTAGTCTTTCCAATTAGCAAACTTAAGTGGCTATAGGCTGGTCCCATTTGTCGGATAATCCGAAAATCACTGGGGCAGACGAGTGCTGAAGTGGAGACCGTGTCTCGGCAACTAACTAGATGGGCGAAGATCGAGCTAGATAGCGCTTCTTCTGCCGCAGACTATTAATGATGATAATGATGATAATATTATTTAAGAGAATAAATTTAAAAATTGCTTTTAGTTATTAACAACGCAGCTTTAAAAATAAGTTAAAAAGTATGCTTTTTAACTTATTTTCAAAGCTGCATTGTATTATATTATGCATTAAAATAAATAAAATAAAATTGTCGATAATAAGATCTATACAATATTATTACATTTTTTCTTTTTGATTACTGAACCCAAAAACCTTACTCTATTTTATTAAGCGCGCATTGACGAGCAGAATGAATTTGTTCCGTTTCATGAATTTGCTTGGGTTGAATACCGCAGGGAAAAAGCAAATTTTGATATGCCAAATTGGATCGGGAGCGTTCTGTAGCCTAAATTAAAAGTCTATGTATACATATTATTTATATGATAACATTAAAAAAGCACTTGTATTCTAACGTACGACTTTAATATTACTTATATGAACATTATTTTTTGATTTTTAAATTATTTTACCATGTGATTCCAAATTTATTAAATAATAATAGTCTCTTTATTGCCACATAATTTAAGAAAAACACCACATAACATATTTTGACCACTTAATGTTAATTTTAACGTGAACAAGTTAATACCAATAGATTGAACAACAAGGGTGACTATATTGTACTTAATATTTAATAGCATAAATTTAAATTTTTGGGCAATAAAAAAGAAAAGTTCTAACGATGTATGGTCTCCCCCTACCGAACCTTCCATCCACATCGTAAATATCTTTTATCCATCGTCTTTCATCCATTCTCTCTATGTGCCCAAAGAATCTAAGCATCCTTTCTCAACTTTTGTCACGACAACGTTTAACTCTACAACGCTCTTTTATAACTTTATTTCTTGTTTTTTCTGTCTTTAAAGTTACCCCACACGTACTTCTTAACACTCTTATTTCGACCGCATTCAGTCTACTTCCATGACTGTTCCGACAAACCCACCTTTAACTACAGAGTCGGAACAAGTATTCCCCGATGAACCGTCCGGCACATTCTGCCTTTTCAAAATGGAATGCAGGGCTTCATTAACCTGATTATCCGCTTTCACTCACCTTTCAATGTCACCTTCACATTTTCCGTCTATATATTTTAGTATAAACTAAATATCTAAAATTTTATCCTAAAACTTTACAGTAATTAGAAAAAGAGAAAAGAAGGAAGTAATTAAGAAGTTTACGATTTTCGCACTTTTGGTGAGGGTGATTTGCAAGATACGCCTACCCTTTTGAGATAATTTAGGAATCATTAGCGTCGATCTTTGACGACCTACATACGGTCAGTTATGTTATTTAATAGATCTCTATTTATAAGACAAAGTTATGGGTTAAATGTATACGTGTTGCGTACTTTGGTTGATATTAATTGAATAATAGAAAGTCAGAATGACCTAATCGCCTTAAAAGCGAAGTTTCTAAATACTTTTGGAATCACGGATTTAATTCGATATAGATAATAATAAATAATAAGACTCGGAGATTATTCCGATTCTGAATATTCTACCTTGGAAAAGCGTGTTAAGTCAATGTCCATTCTTTTAGATATGCGACGGTTCGTCCCCATCCAAAAATGTTTCCCTTTGTTATGGGTGCCATTTAAGTACACAAAAACACATAATATGTTTGTTCATATATGTACATGTAGGTCATACAAATATTTGTTATGATATTGGAAATTAACCCGCAACCCTCGGCTCCGAAAGCGGACGATTTCCCAAGGACCCATCATGTATATTGTAATATACATAAATCATATACGTTATAGAAAGTATTTAAGGTAGACAGATTTTCACTTGCCAAAGTAACGCAAAAAAAGTTTGATCTTTCTTAATAATGGATTTCCGCAAGTAAAAAAAAAATTTCCTCGAGAAAGTGTTTAAAATAACGAAAAAAGAGACTCGAATAACGTTTTCGTTATCATCATAAATGACTATAGAAAAGTTTTTGTCAAAAATAAATAATCAATGATCAAACGAAGTGAGTACAGATATTTATTATGGAGAATAATTTTCACGCATTTACATCTCAAAGCCAAATCTTCTAAAGTATTTGAAATAACAAACGATATTTTTTCATTTATAAGAAATAGTATACATATATATTTTAATGATGTAAAATTATCTACTGTGTTAAAGGTTCAAACTCTTTCTTTGTATTAATCATTATAGAAATTATTATAAGTTATAAGCGTCTTTTTTTCTGGCAGAATAAGATAATTCCATTTCATCCCATGGGTGTCGTTCCTAAGCGACTATTGAAGCAATAAACAGCAGCGTCTGCCTGAATACTAAAAACGAATCTGCGAACTTTGAGATTACGGTACATCCCCTCAATTTAAAGAAGGCCAATATTGAGCATTGGATTAACTATTGTATACAGTTGTGTTCACGAATTTCCTACGGCGAATGCTGGAATCCAACTCCTTTCGCCTTTCCTATTTTCACCTTTCATCCGCTTATATACATATGTATATGTTACACTCGGTCTGGCTATGAATTTGGATAAAACTAAAATAATGGTAAACCAACACATTGAGCCAGAACCGACCACGATCGATGGTGAAGTTCTCGAAGTTGTCCAGGAATATGTCTACCTAGGCCAAATAGTGCGATTAGACGGAGACAACTTCGAGAAAGAAGCCGACAGAAGGATACAGCTGGGCTGGGCAGCGTTCAGGAAATTCCGTCAAGTCTTCTCGTCGCCCATACCACAAAGTCTGAAGACAAAAGTCTTCAACCAGTGCGTCCTGCCCGTACTCTCTTACGGTGCCGAGACGTGGACACTGACAGTCCGTCTCCTCGCCAAGCTCAAAGTAGCTCAGAGGGCTATGGAGAGAGCTATGCTCGGGGTTTCTCTGGTGGACAGAATTCGAAATGAAGAAATTCGCCGGAGAACCAGAGTCACCGACATTGCTCTTCAAGTTAGCAGACTGAAGTGGCAATGGGCTGGACACGTTTGTCGAAGAACCGACAATCGTTGGAGTAGACGAGTGCTGGAGTGGAGACCGCGACTCGGCAAACGTAGTGTGGGACGCCCTCCTGCTAGATGGAGCGACGATCTGCGCAAGGCGGCTGGCAGAGACTGGATGCGTGTAGCCGAAGATCGGGCTAGGTGGCGCGCCTTGGGTGAGGCCTATGTCCAGCAGTGGACTGCCGCGGGCTGATATTGATATTGATATTGATATGTTACACTAACTATACGTAGACAATATGTTGTGGAGGTGAGCGCATGAATCTAAAAGCCGAACTTTTTACACACTCTTTACTTTCTTCTTCCCTTTTACCTTTAATCCTCCATCCATCTCCTCCTCCATCCTTTCTCACTCTAAAATAAGCAATGCATCTCTAGTGCACTTAGTATTGAAAGTCGTCATGGGTAGCGGTGTTTATTTACCATCAGATTTATCCCACCCTACAACTACTACTATAAATATATTATTTGTATGCCTTTATATGCATGCCCTTATTTGTATGCCCACTTTACGAACTTATCGCAAACAAGCCTAACTTAATCTGTACAGTCTTCGTACATCAGTAGTCTCCAACATCTTTATCACTGTGGTTCAACATTTGATAATGTTACGGCGGATCACTGAGAGGTGACGCGGATTGTTTATATTTAATTATTTATCGTTAGTATCTCATCCGTGGAAAGTCGGCAAAAAAAAGAAAATTATTTAATGTATGCAGCCTGGTACCATAGGTGCAATACCGGTCCGTGGGCTAAGGGTTGGACACTACTCATTGATACTTACTTACTTACTCCGCTAGCTCAGTGACCCTAAATCTTGACCTCCGAAACGTATCGAAATGTATCTTTCTCTGTCCTGCGCTATTTCTTGCCAATTGCTAACTTGAAGTTCACGCCGGTCAGCATTCTCTTGATCTCTTCAGGGATATCTGGGTCGTCAAACTGGCCTTCGACTTCACACTCCTTTCCTCTCCCATTCGCTCAAGGTGACTGAGCCAACGAAGTCGATGCGCCTCGATTTCATGCATATTGTTTAGTTTGTAAGGTCTAAGGTCTTCTATGAGTTTTTTTTTTTTTCACTTTTACTGTAGCTATTAACTTGTACCTAGTTTTTGAACTCACTATTATGCAACGTATTATATTGGCACGTTCTGAATATAACGAAACTACACAATGGACAATGGCATCGCATTGTTTGGTTTTAGATTGAACTATTGATATACGCCGCAGTTTAGTAAATGTACTCCACATAGAAATGGGCTATTAGCCAAATCTATGATTTATTTATTTACGCTGCAGTTTAGTCGGCTATTAATGAAAATTTCTGGGATCTTAACCACTTATTCGTTGATTGTTCAACAGTTTTTCTCTTAAAACGATTTCTGATGACAATACCTCCTGATTACACAAAAGTTGACTGGCAGACAATGCCTTTCGGAACTAAGGCCGTCTTGGTACCAAAAAATGTACAATAAAAATAAATAAAGAAAAATAAATATTATTATTCATAAAAGAAGATGACAAACGAGTAACCTGTGGAATACTAAGCGCACAACTTATGCGTTACTCTGATACAGGTGGTGTATGAATAATGGAATAGGAAAAGGAAGTAATGGAAGAGGAATGATGGGAAAATCCAAATATGGTAAGCCTGCTCATAAGTTCTCCAAGGTCTCCGAACAATTTTAGAAAGATTTCAGGGACAAAAAAGCCATTCTTGACATTGAAAGCTTTCTTAATTAATTAAAATAAAAATGAAGTTTCGGTGTTTATTTATTCTTCACAACTAAATAAAAAATATTATTATTTAAAATATAAAATGTAAGAAACAAGAAATAGAAGATAATTGTAAAATTAAGTTACCAAATAACAAGTATTTTCATTACATATGAGTTAAAATTTTAAGTATATATATTTTTAAGTACAACAACTCATTTAATTTAATTTAGCGACTATTTTGAGACAATTCCCAATCTAAAATTCGCCGTCTGCCTGGCGACGTAACTCAAGCAGCGTGTAAATAGACCCAATCAGGGATGTGATTATTTACAAAGAGCGGAGGAGCGTACGTGACACTACGGAAAAATGTTAACCAGGATACTATTTACAACCAGGGCGTTATGAAGCTGTGACTAACCAGCGAAACACTGTAACTATAACTTTTTTTACTTCCAGATGTAGTCTCCAACTGCTAGGGTCCTCACAACATGAATTAAACTTTTGTTTTTTTTTGCAGGCCAGAGGCCGCGTTACAATGTTACCAGTGACGTGTTATTAGAGACCAAAACACAGTTTGGATTGTTGAGACAACCAAATAGTAAGTAAGGTTTTAAGCAGAGTTCACAATAGTGAGCAACTTTGATGAAGCGAAATCACTTTTCAGAATGTTTTATGTGATATAAAGATAAGGTAAAGTGAAAACACTCCTCCTGCCGATTTAACTCTCAAAATCAAATCACTGTATGAGAATAGCTAGCGTAACCTCATGAAATCTAGCCCACATCAGTCTTTATAACCAGACTCACTTACAAAATAGAAGGGGTTTTACAATAATAACTAATAAGGAACTTAATACTCCATCAGTAACTTATAAAAATAAAAATAAAACAAAGTTAAATGTGTAACATTAGTGAATTATTTATTTATTTATTACCTACCTAATCAAAAGTTTAGTTAAGGTTTAGCTATCCATGAGTATAAATAAACAGGTTCATAATTACCAAAAAGCTTAGTGGCTGGGGCTGCCATCTGCGGATTTATGGTCACAGGTTCGATCCTCGCACCAGGATAAATATATGTATGGATTATCCATACATTGATTCCAAGTCTGGTTACCCGCCAATCCACATTAGACAAGCATTTTGGGTGGGTAATGTCCATTCCTCCAGAAATGAGAAGGTCCATGTCCTGCAGTGGACTAATATGGGCTGTGAGAAAAGAAATAATTACTTGTCATAAAGTTTTTAAATTATTTTTATTAGATCGTTACTGAAACCATCCTAAGATGAAAGTAATCTTATTGAATGTTCGTCTGATATAAATCTAGTTAAAGTAATTGTACACTAAGTAGTTATCAATCCAATGAACACAAACTATGGCGTACAAATTCCCCTGGTTAATTTGCAAGTATTTAAAAGCGGTGAAATGGCAAATTAGTAATATTTAACACTCAATAAATTTTCGCTTTTTTTGCCCCTGTACAATAAAGAAAGTAAAACACAACAAGTTTTATAAAAAATTCTCAAACCATGAAAGAATATAAGTTTTTTTGTTACTTCTGTATATTTTACGTATATGTAGACTTAAGAATGTTGAAAATTAGGCCGAAGATATGAAACGATGCACTAGTATTATCTTCCTAATAAAATCTTATTACTATCACTATATGACATACAGCTTAAATTGATGGATCTAGAAAGTAACAAACCTGTACATTAAATTTCGCACAGAAGTTCCGTATACAGAGTATCATTTACCAGTATTAAAAAAATACATATTTGTAAATATCCCATAAGCAATAGATTTTATTTTACAAAATACCGTTTTTTACTTCCATATTAAATTTTAAAATACTTTTTTTTATAATTACATTTGGACAATCCGTCATCCGATGCTATTGTTTTAAAGAGGTCATTGTATAAATATTGAGTAAGACCAATAGAGAGTGTCTACGATGTCCAATCAATATATTAATCCCAAAAACTTGTTTGGTATTATATTTAACTTCTATTCTATTATATTCTTCTATTGTAAAAGAATAAAAATGCAAACCATTTTTATTACGATGACTGATTAGTTCCATATGTATATATTTCTTTTTATTTCATTTATTTCTAAATAAAGAGGACTGAACAACAGTAAAAGAAGTCAAATATAGTAATATGTTTCTTTTACAATGTCACCGAAGTACTGTAACTTGTGATATGGAAACAAATGAATAATGAATTAATGATAACCTGACTCACTGGCGAAGTTATCGCTTACGCAGTCAATGGTCAGGAGTTCAGGAAAACACCCGAGGCAGCTTTAATATATGTATAGACTACAAGTTTTAAGTTAGATACTGGATGGATTCCTCTACAAGTGAAGAGGTACCTGCGAAAAAATGGCGTTTGAAAATATAGGAGTAGAACTACCAAAATATGTAGTTAAAATAGAATTATATAAATATTTTACATGCACAAATCTGAGTAAATAATATCCTAATGGATTCCACACAGTCACATCAGATTGCCTTAACTGCTCTTGATAAGAAGAATTCCTTGAGTGAAAGCTCTTGCGTCACAGGCAAGTTATTAAATTCTTGGCCAAGATTGAATGAACTTTAGAACTATGTATGTTCACCCACATACATAAGCTATTGTTACGTTGATGTTGTGGTGTCATGGGCAGATGAAAGGCGATTGATACTGTTATGTGCAGAGGTAATATCGAATCGGAAAATTGTTGTCGTTTACGTCACTAAGCACCTTAGAGCAAAATGTATTTTTGTATTGTGATATGAAATTGAAACCAGTTGTTATTAACTTGTTTTGGTTTAATATTTTATTTGAAGATAAGCTAGATTAAGGACAACCATTATAGATCAAGTGGCAAAAAATGTGTCTTATCATCGTCTACCTGCGGCAATCCACTACTGCATTTCGCCTCCCCGAAGGTGTGTCACCAAACAAAATATTTTGCTTCGTACATCAACCTACGAGTCAGCCGCGTCGGTATTCGTTTTTCATTTTTCGATTTTTGTGCCCCACTAGTGACTTCCCTACTTTTAAATGTATCTTAAACAAATTTATTAATTTAAGTGAATTTTATGTTGTAATAGATAGTAATGCACAAAAGGATAACAAACATCTAATTGTACAAATACTACACTTTAGATAAATTGTATTTTATTTTTTGAAAAATTAGGTACTATAATTATACGTGATAGTTAGATATTATATTAAATTTTATCCGGTGCTATGTTTAGCATTCTATAAAATATTACGTGTTAAAATGCAAAGCGTATTGCATACTACAAAAGAAAATTTTTGTTAAAGTCGCGCCTGTGGCGACTGTTAGCCGCGCTGAATACAGCTCGGACGGAAGTGGAATTTAAATTATTGTTTAAATGGAGAGAGAACCACCCAGCTATATATTAAGCGAAGAATCTTTTGTGTAACGAATTAATCAGGTGAAGGGTTTTTTTTATTTTAAGTTATTAATTATTCACAATTTTAATTAATTTTACCCAGTGCTGTGATAAAGTATACTTTGAAAACTTGCAATTTTAATAATTGTAGAGCCTTTTTTAATAACCTATCTACACCATTTGTCAAAATTGCAGTAAACGCTGACACACGAGCCTACCAAGAGCACTATGTCAGAGTTGGAGATGGAGCTCTCCGACTTCTCTCTACGTTGGGAGGACATATGGTGCGCCTTGAGATTCAGATGTTGGGCCGCAGGCTATCCCTTCTCCTTCACTCGAACCATGCTTACAAGCATTGTAGGAGAGCTTGACAGGCTCTCCTCCGCCGACCTGCTCTCCGCCTGCGAATTAGGAGAGGAGAATAATTGTAGACCCTTGCTACAACGAACCCTTACAGAATTTTGGCGCTAAGGGGTAACGTTTTTGTATTCCATCGCGTTTCTTATGGTGAGAGCCATTTCAGTGGCCATTTCAGAGGTCATTTCAGTGTAGTGCAGTGAGTGCATGCAGCAATGCATCTGTAGAACAGTTTTTTTTTCTTTTTTTTTTTTAGCCGAACAGGTAACCAAGTGTGCGTGTCACCTGTTGGTTAATTATTTTCCCTTCCTTTATTTCGTTTCACCTCTCCCATTATTTTCCTTTTTAGGGACCTTTTGTTACTAAAACTAAGGTACGAAATGAATCTGCAATACCATTGATATTTCCTATGTCGGGTAGCAGTGATTACTTACCTTCAGATGACCCGCATCATTTGATACCGGATTTTGAGTATAAACGTTATTATTAATAGATTAGTAAATATACTAAATTTTATTAATTACCATGACATGTAACGCAAGTATTGAGATATTGAATTATTTTATTAAGATAATATACTTAAGTAATAATGTCAAATATACTTAAAACAACATAAATAATAACAACTACAGTTAACTTCGAAACGAGACATTCCAATTCGATGGGTCTAAACTTTCACGTCTCTACACGGCACAAATGGTAATGTCTCCGGATATTCTCTACACCACAAGTTTTCTTTGTGAAATTTAAAAGACGTGTCTGCTATTAAAGCATAATTTAATTATAAAGTTAGCAAACTTGTTCATTCTGTATATTTATCTTAAGGCATACTAAGTTTTGTTCTCGTACAAAACAAATAATTAGTAGTAAAAAAAACTATGAAAATCACCTACGTATAATATTTACTTGTTAGACGTTTAGGATAAATTTTATTGGAAGTGTCGATTACATCACATTATAGCCCATATCTCATAATGATTTTTCACTTGAAAGATAAATTTTTATATATTATAAAAGTTGCATAATCGCAAAGTTCGTAACAAATAGCGTTTTCATCGTTCTAAAAGGCGAGAAAGCTTTAATAAACTATAATTGAAAGCGAGGTTATTATAGTAATTCCTACGGGTAAATAAAATGTAACATTGAATCAAATTATAACTTAAAAATAATATAAATTATTTAATTTTTATATCACCGACTGGAGTTAGTATCAGCCACCCTTGGCCCAGAAGACCTGACTTCCTCTAACCAAAAAGCCAAGCGGTTATCCAGTTTATAAGATACATATTTAGAAAAAACGATAAGTAATGCTATAAAATAAATCAAATTCATTCAAAAACATGTTTCGTAAAAATCAAAAGCATGTTTAGTAGTAAGTACTACTATGTAGCGAAGATAAGGTCTAGTTACGACAATAGTTTGAGCGTGCTTTTGTAGAGATTTCTATGTGACAGTAAATCGTCGCAAGACGTGATCGATTCAGCGATATTGACTATAGTGTGTACAAGATTGCCTCAAATTACAATTACACACAAGATTTTACGTTCCACTAACTCTAAGTATTAGAAAAATATGCTAAAAGTATATTACAATCAGCAAATAATTTCATATTTGCTGATCATATATAAAAATTATATACTTATTATAATATATTATTATATACCTACTTTAGTACACAAATTGTTTTAAGACTTTGTGAAATATCGATGTAAAAGTATATTTTACAATCACAGAAAACCTACACTTATTAAAGAACATAAAGGTTTTGCCACGCATAAGCCCGCAATAAGCAACCTTCTCGATTATCAAAACTTTTGATTCATTTCATTTATTGTACCAATAATAGTCCAGTCGATTCATTCCGATCATCTGATGGTTCAACCCAATGTAATAGGAGTGACTAAGGCTCACCGACTTCGTAGGCTGGGCCACATTGAGAGGATGGGGGTGGATCGCGCAGTCAAGAGAGCGTATGTTGGTTGCCCAACTGGACGACGTCCTATGGGGCGTCCCAGGTACCGCTGGAGAAACATGATCGAGGATGATTTGCGCAACCTTCAGGTCTGCAACTCAGGCAGGAGGTGGCGCAGAACAGGGCACGGTGGCGTAAGATCTGTTCGAAGGCCAAAATCCATTTTGGGTCGCTGCGCCAACAAAGTTAATTAGCTTTTTTGATTCAGTCTACACTGATTTAAACAAAGCTTTTATTAAAGACAGTCACTATATTCTTTTTAAAAACTTTATGCTCATAGCATCCATAGATGACTTAATAATTTAAAAATATTCGTAGTACACTCGTATATATTATGAGTACGAAATGTTACTGTGCTATTACTAATAATAAAGTATATGATTCAAAGGAAATTAACTGCCCCAAAGACATTGGATGAGAACAGCGATTGACTATAACTATTTATAGGAACTATGAAAACGTAGTTACGAGTTTGTGAACTAAGCTGAAGCAGAACCAACAGCTATTCTTTATCAGATGAAATGAAATTGCAGTTTAAATGGACTATTTGATTATGGTTAAAAGTAGATAGATACCTACTGTAATGTAATATATTTTCTAAGGTCATCAAAAGTGAATTGGTTAGTGGTACAAAGTTTTAGATTATACAAATATATTATTCCAAGTCTGGTAACCCCGCCAATCCGCATTGAATTGGACAAGCGTGGTGGGTCAACGTTAGTTCCTCCAGAAATGGAGAGGCCCGTGCTCAGCAGTGGGACATATATGTTAAAAATATATAAAGTTAAACGTTAAATTAAATCATTTCAATTTCTAATAAATCCCATTACGACCTTGGGTTATTTACATAATAAATGTATTGGTTACTTTTAGTAACTTTAGTGCCTCTCCGACTAGCGAAGGTGGGCAGCAGAGGCAAAAATAATTGCGTTGCTTCGAACAACCCGTCTTTTGCCTGCGACTTTTCCTATCATAATTAGTTGCAACAATTTATACCTATTATAATCTCATAAAACCCTCCTGGTAAGCCAGTTTTCTACTTTCGTCAGTCTGCATAAATTTGTTTTACTTTAATTGTCGAAGAACCTACAGCTAATAAGGGCGACGCTGTATATATTTTATAGTAATCACCTTACTACAATTGAATAATTAATTTGCTGTAACCATGAATCAAACGCTGTAATAATTAATTTATATTGTTAACAGGCGCTAGATCAAACACAATGGCATACTGCTTATGACATATGGACTGTTGTTGAATATTGCATATATTATAAAGTACACATGCTAAAGAACTAATGCAATTTGTCTTAGATTTTTTATCACAGTACATATATCAATGTGTTATTGCAGCAGCAAAAGCTCAGTTAGCTAAGTACGGGCTTACAATATATATACATAAATCGTGAGTTTATATCCTTCACTGTACTATTGATGTCGATCATTTTAGTAATATTAATATTGCATCTTCTTGTTTTCTTAATAAATAATTGTGAATGTCCATTAAAGTTTAATTTTCTTCATAGCTCTTGTATATTCTTCTTCTCATTCAAAATTAGTCTCTAATCAAATGATGGCAATAGGAGGATGACAATAACTTATTGTCATCACAGTCAAATATCATTTCAATGTTTGAGCATTTTATGATATTTATAACTAAATCCTTCAGTGATGTTCCACATTAATAAAACCTTCAAATACAAGCTGTCACATTTCTCAAAAGCCGATTACGCTTTCCGCTAGGCAACACACTTGCTTGTTCCACTTCCTGCCTAATAGAAAAAGACATTCTTAGTCTTATTTACTAGCAGTAAGTTTTATAGGAAAAGTATTTCAATTTCAACAAATACATAATAAAGAGAAACATTCGAACAAATTTCAAATTTTCCCTATAGGTTATATTATCCGTAATTCGATGTCCTTTAGGAGACTTTTGTTTTGCTAACGTCGCGCAAAGCTGGGTCGAGTCGAGATCGAGGTCGGGAGTCAGGTGTGGTTTATGATAAAATATAAAAGCAGCTTTGGACTGAGACGATACTACACGTATTTATGGCTGCTATTTCAATATTCCCACTTTAATAATGAAAACATGAGGAAGGAAAATATTCTTTTTAATTAATATACTAAGGTTTTTTACATTAAGTGAAAGACAATGGCCTTAACTTTTATCTAAAATAACAATTATATTAAACTTAATAGATACTACGTTACGATTAATTATATCGTGTTTTCGATTAAGTATAGATTTTTTGACACAATTTGAGTATTATATATATAGTATATATATGGTTCTATATATATATATATATATATATATATATATATATATATATATATATATATATATATTATGGCAGCATTGATGATATTATAAAATTATTTGCATATTTTTAATTACAAATAAAAGACATTTAACAAATTTCAAGTTGACTGGCCTCATTTCTCAATCGGATAATTTGAATTCCACTAACGTCCAAAATTCATTTACAAATTCCAGTAGGTTCTTTTGCCGAAAAACAAATTCACATAATTTAAACCTTCTGCTAAACAATATCATTACATTTTCCGAGTCACTTTCTGTACCTAACTTAAATTCAAACGAACATATTACGTTATAATTATCATTTTTATTACCACAAAAAGGTAAAAATTCTGTTTAAAATCATTCTAACCAAAGTCAATTTAATATATTTTGTTAAAGTATAAAGAACATTTACTTCAACCGAGTTGAATTAAAGGACAATAATGAAATGCCAATCAATCATGATTATTACTTTTTAATATAATTTATAAGTGTTTATATTTATAAGTTACGAAAATGTATAAGTTTGTCCCTATTGCGTATGCCAATTACACAATATAGCATCACGTGTGTGTTCTAATTTTGCGATAAAGTTCACCACAAATTCTGCGTTCATATTTTCAGTTCTTCCCATCTCTTCTTTTTATATTCAACGAGTTTACTAAAAATACATAAGTATATAAAATAAAACGTTCTTCGACATAAGAATGTAGGACTCCAAAACACGATATACATACATTCTTAATTTAACTCATCATATTATAGTAATGTTATAAGAGTCATAAAATTTTATTAACGTTGTGATCCGACAATCGGCCTCATGAATTTAACCGTACCATGTGAGGATCGGTTTTATGAATTTTAAAATTTTATTATGTACCGAAAAGAATAAGCATCCAGCTTACGCCACTTTTTTTTAATGGGCGTCTAAATACGAAGCTCCTATCGAAACAAATAAATAATAATAACCAATACGTAAGAATTACGGAAACGAATTTCAGTTTTTATAATTAATATGGCTGTATCAATGTGTATCGATAAATAGAAAAAATAAATCGAGTGAGGTAATTTGGTTTTAGTTTTCTATTTTCCATATCACGATACCATTTCGTCAATTATTTGTAAAATCTCTTTATTGCATAAGCATTTACTTTGTACTGTAATTGTAACATTAAGATTTTTGTAAGTGCATCCAATTTATAAATAATGTTATCTTCTTTGTTAGATCTATATAACTTTGTAAAGTGAAACAAAAGGAAAAGAAAAGATATTTATGTCGCCGTCTTAATTTCCGATGTACATTAGTTACGCAGCAACCTTTAGTTCTAAAAGGAAATTGGATTTGTGAGTTGCTTAGATCTTGAACATTATTATATGCAATGAAATATTGCGAATTTGATGATTCAATTTTGCAATTTGATTCTATTGAAGGTCAGAGTTGAAATTGTAAATTTTCAAATTATGACAGAAGTTTTAGGTAAAATACATTTAAGACAAAAGCAAACTGACCAAAAATTGAATTAATTCACCCGGTTCTTTTTTATTCAACCGTGAACATAATCAAGAGAAACAGCTTGAACTTAATGAGAACAAAGTAACAGCGATAATTGATTACACAAAGTAAACTTTAATCCACTCCGGATCTCGGTGGCCGAACATCGAGTGAAGATCACTTGAAACTTTGTAGATTCACTTGACGGTTTTCGCCTAATTTCTTGGGCTGGAATGATCGTTAATAACACTTTCAGGATTTATTTGGATTAATACACGATTGCTTTTTAACTTGACGTTAAATAACTTTCGAAAAGAAAAACTTTACCTTTAAAACACTAAAATTCGCTATATAATACGTTTTATAGCAAACTTTGTTTTTAAAATACACATAACATATTTAAGTTATGTATATTTTATCGTGCATTTGCACGAATACTTATATTTAGGGCGAACGCATGCAAGCTAAATCCTAAAAAGTCAAAATTTTCTTGAGACTCCAATAAAAATAATAGATAATAACATTAATTGTTAAAGTATGAAAATGTGTCATATTGCTAATTCATTCAAACAATAAGTTTATCACAGTGACAATAACTTTGTTCTAAGACAACCACAGACAAAGCATCCAATCCCTCATTGTCATTAAATGGTGATTATAGTACAATAACATGTTCTGTAAAGTTGATTTGTGTATTACACATTTTTTGATATTTTCAATATCACCTTGTGTCAGCTGTACAAAGGCCTCCTTCAAAGGGAGGGTCAAGATTTTTCCGAATGTCTCAACTGTATTTTCTAGTTCTAGTTTATTTGTCTTTGTTTATAGAAAGTTTTGCCTACTTAATATCAGGGAGTGGACCGGGATAGCGACTGCTCCAGGACTGCTGCACCTCGCGAAGGATGAGGAGAGTTGCTCTAAATTGACGGCCAACCTATGCAAGTTGGAGAGGCACACTTAGAAGAAGATAGAAAGATTATTAATAAATCAATCAATTCAATCAAAAAAATCAATAATTAAATTTTACGGATGTATTTAGTAGTTATGTATTGTACTTAGTATTTAATTGAAATATACAGAAATTTCTAAGAACTATTCCTGATTCCAAAATATATTAAGTTGTTTGTACACTCGTCAAGTTATCAAGTTAACATTTCATATATACACAAAATTGATTAAGAGAGAAATCATATTAACCCACAAAATTAACAAACGCGATCAATATTAATTTATAGACAAAATACAACTTGATGCTAAAATTGTTTTAACAATAATTAATAGTTGTTGTTAACAGTTTGTGGAATTAATTGGTCTTTGAATTAAGTTGTATTTCATCGTGTTAGTGAAAATGATAACTTATGTCACATTGATTATAATTTAGGGAATTTGTTGCAACAAATTTATTTTATATTGTTAAAATTAAAACACAAAATACACTGTAACTATGATAAAAATAGTTTTACTATTATAAACAATTCCACAATTAACCCATTCTACGCTAAAACTATCGGTGCATTAATATATACAAAATTCAAAAAACAAGTAATATAATTTTTTTTAAAGTTTTAAGTCATATATTTTTTTTAAAGTTTAAAATTTGTTAATTCTTTTAAAAACCATTCAATTCATTCAAAATTATTTTTTTATGAATAATATTAATATTTTTAGTATGTTATTAGCTTAGATGACTAATAATTTTCTTTTTTTGAATTTCTTTTTACACTTAAACCTAAATTGTTGAAAATGACGGCGACGTGGTTCGCCACCCGTCACGTCCTGACTCAGAGCAGTTTCACTGCGATGAATGGCAGCGGATGGAGCTCTGTCGTCTCTGCTAACCCCTGCGGGGGATAGGCGTGAATATAAAAAAAAATAACACTTAAATCCTGGAATCGGTGTTTTAGTCAATGTAAACAGAAATCCGTGTGAAAATGGACTTTTTTATGGGTATAGTGAAATTAAAGGTTTTTAGCATTTTTATGACACTTTAATAAAAAGACATTAAATAATTAAATTAATAACGTGTATGACCTCCCCTTGTAGCAATTATTGCATGTAATCGTCTTGGCATGCTTTCTGCTTTTGATGGTATCCTGTGGAATATGTTTCCACTCAGCCGAGATCACAGGTTTAAGCTCCCTGATGTTTTGTGGAGACAGGTTGGACAGATCGTACTCGCCTTTTTAGGAGATCCCATACGTGGTCAATGGGGACCAGTCCATACAACGAATATCTTGCAAAACCTCTTGCATATAAGCTTCTACGTCGCCAGAACGGTGGGACTAAGAATTATCATCCATATAAGCGGCATCTTCACCAGTTATAGTCATTGCGGGTTGTGCATTATGGCAAAGGAATCCCGTTATGTAACTTTGTGCATTTAATGAGCTATTTTCAATGGATATCTCGGTACGAAATCTGGAATTTACGCCCGCCCAAAATATAACAGATTCTCCACCATAAGGGGTAATTTCTTCAAAACACACGTCAGTATAGCGTTCCCCTGGTCTTTGTAACACTCGCCGACGTCGGTCCTCACAATACAGACAAATTCAAGCGTCAGTATTCAAGAGTACGGTACTCTAGTTACCTAGTGTCCAATAAAGGCAATTTTTAGCGAACCCCAATCGAACAATCTGGTGCTCATGGAGCAATTTTGGGGCTCGTGCTTATTATTGACTGCGTATATTAGCCGCTAAAAACCTCCTCATAATCCATAGACTAACTTGTGTTGTTCCTACCTCTTCAAAGTTTCTTTTGAGATATATGTAATTGCATTTGCGGTTCCTTAGCGGCTGAGTCACTAAATCTGTGTTATATCTTTTTTTTTAAGTTTAGCAGGTTATATATGCCACTACACTTGTCCAAGGTCGATTGGCAGAGCTATTTCGAATATGGAAGGTCATACATGTGTAAATTAATCCCGATGCGGGTATTGAACCCGCCACCACTCACTCCTTAAGCGGAAGCTTTGCCACTGATCCAATTAAGTTATCGTTTATATACTTAGTCACGTTTTATACTCGAATCTTAAGAGGAAAAGAAGAGTTCAATCTTCACGTACATACCTCCTCTCTGAGTGTTTCATAACTCGTATTTCAAACATTGTACATTTGCCCCCAGGGAATATAGACTTTTGTTACCTAACACGGTTAGGACTTTATGTTTAAAACTTTTATTTGCGTTGAAAATGTTTTAATATGAATAAATTATACAGTTTTATTTATACAGATTAAACTCAACAGTTACAATGTAAACTTAAGAGACGAACGTATTTTACATGATTCTAGGACCCCGCTCGATTTATTTTAGTTTGTCGAAAATAATTGTAAAAATAATAATCAAATAATAATTGTGCCTCAGCAGCTTGCTATTAAATATGACTTGTGCGAGCAGGAGGTAGGTACATTGGGAGTAGGTACATTAGGAATGGTAGCCGCTTGCTCATAAAAAAACAATTAAAAACGATCACTTTATGATTGTCTTTCGTATTCTTTACACCTGAACGCATTGTGTTGGTAGTGAAAAGAGATATTATGGTTCTGATGGTACCAACGTTAGTGACCATGGCGAGGTGTAGTAGAATTTATTGACGGCCGTTTCTCGGTGAGTTATTGTCTATACATTTCTATTTTTCTGATTTGTGTCGCAGATCTTAGCAAAGTAAGCTTGATTGTCCAACTTTATAATGGATTTCCGCAAATTAACGCCTTCATAAATTATCACAATTGAAAGCGAAACGCTATAAAATAAAAAGCTTCAAAAAGTAATAGACATATAACCAAAACATGTACAGGAAAATGTTTAAAATTGTGTTCTAAGTAATCTGTAAGTTAAAAGAAACATCTTTGTAAGTGCTTTCGTTTTAAAGTGGAAGATAAGTGCTATTAGCTAAAGACCCCTATTATCTTAAACGTGACCGCTTTGGGTACGCGAAATGGACGTCTTGTTGCGTATTAACCGGACATTGGGAAATGGGTGCTAATATTCTGCTGGACTGCTTCAAAAAACCTCTATTATTTTGTGACGATGGTTACGGGTAAGTTTTTCTCAAATTTGTTATAATAAAAGCTAAATCGTCGGCTTCTTTGCAATAGATACCAGTTTTTTAAATAATTTATGTAGGATCAGGATTCTCAGCGTTTTTTTATATGGAATCTGCAGTAATGCATTTGACATTGTACCTTAAATACATTGCCGGTTGCTGGAAATAATTTTGAACTAATTATCCAAAATTAACCTTAGCTTTATTTATTATTGAAATAAAAACTGTTGCAACACCGCATTTAAAAACGGTTTTGTACGAAAGTAACGCGACATAAAAACTACTAATTGGAATTATATTTCTTTATTTTTAATAAATTTTCGGCCAACTTAAAGATAGAAAAAATTAAAAAAAAATTAAGATTTTTCCTAACTAGATATCAAGGTTTAACTTCGAAACTATGTAATTTCGTAGAAAAACGATTTGAATTAAACGTTGAGAAACGCTGGCCTTCAACCTTAAGGTATTCATCTTGATTCTGAATGCCTCGCCAATCCATAATATAATTAATAATGTCCATTACTCCAAAAATGGACAGGGCGATACATACTGTGAAAAATACATTAAAGAGAACCTATAATATATAACCTATAAATTTTTGAAATAGTATTAAATATTAACAATTTTACTAACAGAAATTTTATAAAATTGATCACTTTATATTATCAATACTAATATTGTAATAATTTTAAATAATAATATTGTAATAATGGAGCTTCTATAATTTTATAAGTGGTAGAGGAACGGTGCAGACGAATACTTTGTCAAGAATTGCATAAGATTTGTCTGTAGCATGAATGGGCCGGCTCGGACGGGGAAGTACCACATTCCCGCAGAAAACTGGCGTCTAAGTGGTAGTTTAGCTACCGCGCTTGGTACGGTGAGCGGCTGAGTTCCGGAGGCACAACATCCTCACCCTCCTCCTCCCACTCCCATAATGACACTTTCCTTAAAGATAGGCAATGCTTCCGCACTGTCTATGGCGCTGCGGATGTCTATGCATTGATTGCTTTCCATCATGTGACACGCCTGCTCGTTAGCCTGCCTATCCCATAAAAAAACTACTATATTTGTTAATAGATGCCAATATTTATAATATTCAAGACTTTTTTGCTTTAAAGAGTCGATCAAATGTATATAATAGATAAATATATAGTGTAAAGTAAAAAGTGATATATAAATGTAATAATAAATTATAATTTTAATGATATGATAATAATCTAGCTATGTATTTAGATTTGAAATAATTGTTTTAGTTATTTCTAATAGTGTGTCATTATTAATGAAATTTGTAAGCCGTAAGTGGCAATGTGATGGAGCCTTTATACGTCTCTTTTTTCATCTTGTTATAACCTCACATTATACAAATAAAGAATTATTATTATTATTAATAATAATTTTATAGTATGTAAATCTGTCCGACCATTCCACGTATTCATAAAAACTATTACCGTGTTCTCTGGCTCTTCATATAAAAGGAGTAGACTGTTATGATCGTAGTACACAACTGATATTGCGCGATAAAGTTGGGATATGGTTATTTGAAGTGGAAGGTATACTTTATATGTATTTATTATATTGTACTTTATATTCAAAACCATTTTCTAGATATAAATACTATAACAGACAAAAGAACAAAATATCCGGAAGTAGCACACGAGTTAAATGACATATACATACATACGTACACTGAAATTTCGTTCTAAAATGTCGTTATATCCGAGAATAATTTAATTATAACTGGTTTAATAAGACAATGTGACCACAGCCAAAGGCAATGTAAATAATAATGAAAACAGAAAGGCTTTACACTCTCACACTATGACTATAGTTACTGTTATAAGTCACATAAAACAAGAACAAATTCATAAATTCAGAATAAATACGTGTAAGCCCTAAAAATATTTATCGAGATAAGAGAATTGAATAAATACACCTACCTGTCATAACACCGTGTCCGTTCAAAACTTTTGTCAAAGTCCTAAACTGTCGGAAAATGTGTGTTAAAAATTGAAAACATAAACCAATATAACTTAACCTGTGAGTTTTCGTGGAGGTAAACGGTGCCGCAAAACGTGAAACTGCTTGCAACTAGTAAAATAACTGTCGAGACAAATTGAAAGCGTTCGTAACACTACACGAAATGCGTTCCATTTCTATAAAACTGGACATAGTGAGTACTTTTTGTATTACAACCAATTGTGGCCAGAATGTTTGCGCAACTTGCAATATGCGTTGTGACAACATACAAGCTAGAGCTGTATGCTCTAACTTATGTTAAAACTAAGTAACAAAATTAAACTAGATTAATTGTCTATGGGCGGCGATTATTGCTTTCCCTCTAGTGATACGCTTGCTCCCTATCCTCCTCCTATAAAAAAAAATTACGATTGCGCTTACGACCTAATACCGTAGGTTCGCATCTACCATTGAAATATTAATGTGAACTTCATTTTCCTAGCACGAGCTTAGTTGATTATGATCCATTGTTATCAAGAATTTTAGTAATGTAAAACATTTCTTTTTATAATTAAAAAAAACTACTGTTCCGTTGGATGTTATGATGTGTAAAATAACAATGTGATAGTTAAGATTATGTCTAGGAAATTAAGATTTACTATAGCTGTGAAACTAATATCACCACCTACAAATATCACCTTATAATGTCCCTTACAACGCCTTATAACAAATATTTTTCTTTGAGAGAAAATTTGAGTTTCCATTTATAATGGAAACTTAAACATTGAGACTTATTTAAGCTTCGTAACTAATGCTACTAATGTCACTTTATAATATATATATTTTTATATATATTCACGCCTATCCCCTGCAGGGGTTGGCAGAGACCACAGAGCTCCATCCGCTACCATTCATCGCGGCAAAACGGTTCTCCATTAGTCGCTTTTCTTCCTCGTGAGAATCTGGACGTGACGGGTGACTAACCACGTCGCCGTCATTTTCAACAAATTAGGTATATTAAGTTCGTCTTAGTGAATCCCATGAGGGAGGATCAAGGTCAGCCCCAGCAGAGCCCTGCATGCTGAAGTAAGGCACCATAATACCCGGGAGAGCCCGATCCCGGAACAGTTGGCACGCTTGCGACTAGGCTCGCCCCTAGCCATGCATCCATTGCCACGGCAGACCATGGATTGGCGGAGAGGAAGGGAAAGGATAGAGAAGAAAGGAAAGGGCAGGAAAGAAAATACGGATTGGGGGCGTTACCATATATATATATATATATATATATATATATATATATATATATATATACTTACTCCTTCGCACACATGAAAAATTATCAATGAAATCGTTCTCCCTCTCGCATGTAATCTAGCACGTCTATGGTATATATCTGTGAAATATGGTACATATATGTACATATTTCCCATATCTGTGGAAAGTCCTGTAATGGGATCCACAAATATTCTAGATATTTGTGGATCAGATTACAGAACTTTTTACCCATTACAGGAATTATATTATCTAGCTATTTTTAATTATAATACCTAACACATTAAAGGTTAAATAAATATTATTGTAATTTCAACCGCATGACGACTGCTAGTATCTTTTAAAAACGCCTTGTACTCTTCACTCTTTAAACGAATAAGCAAAAATTGTGTATGCAGTAAAAAGAAAGATAAACATGTTCTATATAAATAATATCGCGATGGTATGTTGAAGTAAAAATAAAGACTTCGATTTCACCAATGCTTGAAACTCATTCATTGTGAAGTTACGCCAGTGGCATTCGAAAGGCGTAGAGAATGAGCTTTGGACGGAAGTGGAATTTAAATTATTGTTTCAGCGAGTAGAAAGTCACCCACCTTTGTAATGAAAAAAATTTTTATACTACTAATGAAAACTGAGGATCATTATTACATCACTAAATGCCAAAACAGTATCACAATATATTAAAAATCCATTCAACAAATCAAAAAGTCAAGAAAGCTTAAATACGAAAATATTCGAAGTTGAAGACTCTCCAAGATTTGAGGTGAAGCAACAAAAAGACTTGATTTTTGGATTACCATCAAATGAAAGTTATTTAAGGTTCAAAGTGTAAAGATACAATTAAATAGGCTTTTCTTAGTCAAAATAATGGCAAATAAAATACACGTGTTATTGAACATTAAAAATAACATTAGCGATCATTTGTCATTTGGTGAAACGATGACGTTAATCTGTTCGTAATAAATGAACGCGTGCTAAATTGATATATCAGTGATCGTACACAGTCATATTTTGTATAATAATAACATAATTACTTTATGGGATAATTATTTCATAACACTAGTTTCTACAGTTCAATTATTTTTATATGAATACACTTTTGAATACACACAGGTGCTATGTTGAACTAATTATTTACTCAATAATTTTTGTATTAGTCTCTAATGTTACGTATTATATTCAATTCCCAAAAAATAAAATATATTTTTTTCAATATATAACTATGTTTATTTGATCTCTTTCAATCATCATATCCCTTCAAGATACTTAATCCTGAAATGTGTAGTTTTTAAATATCATTTTTACTACTTTATTTAGTATTGAAAATTGCAGTGACACAATTAAATATACTTTTATTATTTAAACCTATGACAAATATTTTTTCATAAGAAACGTTCAACTTCATGGCACAATTTGTATATTTTATTTTTATTTAGGGCTAAATTTCTTCTCAATTAAAATTCTCTCCGATATTTGACAATTATTATCAAAATGATGACGTGGATCTTTTATAGAACTTTTTTTAAGCAACGTCTAAATGAATAATAAAAATCTTTGATTTATATATATATATATATATATATATATATATATATATATATATATATATATATATATATATATATATATATATATATATATATATATATATATATATATATATATATATAAGCGTTCAGTATATTTATCCTTCTTCCTGTTCTTCTACTTTGGCGCTACAACCCGGTGTGAGTCATGGCCTCTTTCACAATTCTTCTCCAACCATCTCTATTCAAGGCAACGCGCTTCCAATTGCTTTTCTTCCGGAGGATAGTCAGGTTTTCCTGGATGCATTCCCAACGCTGCCTAAAGTAACGACTTTAGATGTTCCAAAATCAGGCATTCACTCGCCATATCGTGCCCATCACAGCATTACTTATCCTTCGTATTAGGATATAATAGGCCAACGAGGAATTTAGATATCCAAGGAAGGAAACCTTTAATTATTATTGTTATCCGCTTAACCCGTTGTTCTATAAAGACGTGCCACGCATGTCAAGATGTTTTTTCGCGAAAACCGCCAGCAACGTGTATACCAACCACATCGATAAGCATTTGGCGCAGAAACAAAGACTGTTCATTATTCGAGCCACAGCTCCAGAGTGAGGCACTAAGGCAATTCTTAAAGCTTTACGCCCGCAGTCGCGGTGCGACGTCAATGTAACGCCTTCTCGCGTGTTATATTGTAGTGCCCGCCACGGTTACCAACAATTAAACCATAGCGCAAATGGTTAAAAAACTACTTGCCTACCACTAGACGACGAAGAGTGATTCTCGCCAACTTGACCTCGCCTGTTGGTTCAGCGGTACATTCAAATGTGGCTTTGCTATATGAATATTCAATGGCGTAATTCAAAACTGAAAACCTTTATCGGAGATCAAGGAAACATGCAATGAATTTTCATAGCTGCCTACTTACTAATCGGAAAATAACTTATTATAATATATAGTCACAAGTTACTTTTTTACAACCAGCATATGGCCCACTGGTGGGCATAACGCTTCCATGTTTCTGCAGAAAAGGCACTTGTCCAAGGCGAATTGGTAACATAACCAAACATGAAATAAACACCTATAAACGTATGGTTATCTATATTTATCTCGATGCGGGAATCGAATCCACAACCGTTAATCGCCAAGTGGTGACTTCCCTATTGAGTCAAGTCAATGGTTACTTAAAATTGTAATTTTTTTATTGAAGCGGCTATTATATACAGTGCTTCTGAACGAATGAATTATTTTCTTATATCTTTGTATAAAAATGGAGAGCTATTTTCTTAGTCTCGCTAAAACTCAAAAACGGCTCGACAGATTTGAATATTTTTTTTTTATTTTGTTCGATTTAATACAGGGAAGGTTTACGAATAAAAAAATGAAAAAAAAAACGAGAAAACAAAAAAGAAACTTGAAAAAAAAATATTCGGCTTTATCTTTTAACGGACGTGCTGTTATACAAAACTGTCGTTTCTTTTGTGTGATTTGGTAAAGTATTGCATACCTAAGTTAGTACTTATACTAGGAGAAGATAAGCCTACTAGAAGACATTTTCGTTAATTTGAATTAAATAAATTGTAGGTGAAACGAAGATCAACGAGTCATCTAAGTATTATATAAATTTTGACAAAATATTATTGATATATAAAATATTTTGTCTTAATATAATTTTTTTCCAGGCTGCAAACATCTGTTTCCGTAGGTATTAAAAAGCGAAAAGCTGTGTTTTTATTGCGCAGCAGCTTTCTTTGAAAACCTATAGTAATTTATGACTTTCCACAAAATTAGACGATAAAAAATTACGAATGGCATATAAAGAATACAACCAGACGTTATTTTTAATACTTCGAATAATCTAGTTATTTTATTACTAGATTACATTAGATAACTAAGTATAATACAAATAGTATATAATCAGCGATTAAATAATCAGTGATCGAAGTAGGTATATGGATTTAGGGTCAATGATCTCAAACGAATGTGTTAATATTAATATGGATATGCTTGCGGAACTCCAAATAAATCCCGGAAAACCAAGAATTTTAAAACTTTTTAACTATAACTTTAAACTCAATTCAAATTAGTATTATGATAAAATTTATTTTAGTTATTATGATTAAATTAATAAAATATATTATGATAAAATAAATTTTACATGGATCTCCTATTACTATTTTTAAATATTAAATGAAGTATCATCTAAATCATTAGTAGAATAGAATAGAATGATTTATTTGCAAGTAAGATAATTTTAATAATATTTATCTTATTTTATATCTAAATCCAGTAATACGCAAATAATATTGATTTTTAAAGAAAGGTCATGTCCACGTTATGGCCGCATATTACAAGTTCGTATAAATCAATATATCTACTCTGGTCACTTAAACTAATAAAAGTCACAGGCTTTATCTTTTTTTGTGGAACAAATAGGCAAACGTGCAAGCAGGTCATCTGATGGCAAGCAAACAGCGCCGCTCATGGACATCTGCACTAAGGACGCTATAGATGCGTTACCTCTCTCTAGGTAAATGTGTGCACATTGAGCGAAGAAGGATTAAATAAAAGAGAGAGGAGAAGTAATTAAAGGCGAGAGAAAAAGGAAATTAAGGAAAGAGAAAAAACTTAGTTCTCTGGATCCTATCACTTACCTTACAAAATGCGGTAACACATTTGACACACACACACACATAAACACCGATATTCTGTGCAAGTATGACACTTCTCCGATCGGCTGGCTCGTCTTAGAATTAACATTAAACCAAAATCCCAAGTCAACGTATGAACTTTTCTTTATTGGATAAGGAGGCAAACGAGAAAGCGTGTCGCCTGATGAAAGCAATCAACGCCGCCCATAGACATCTGCAATACATTTTGAGTCCGTAACGGATATAACAATATGTACAAGAACAAGAGTGTTCAAAAATGGCCTTCGTTTATTATTTACAAGAGATAACTTTATCTTTGTTACAATGTCAAGAGAAAATTGTCGTTTGTTTTATGAACAACTTAATTAGCATTTATAAATTTTGTCACCCCTTTGACGTTGTCTCTCACCGTTGCTTCATCCTGAATGTCAATTAAGATAAGAATGATATTATATTAAATTTGTATCGCAGGCAGAAATGACAAAATATAAAATTCTCATCTTAGTACAAAATATTTCAAGGTGTATGCCTGTCGTATGTTTTTCGGTATAGAATAAGGCCACCTTGTTTCTTCCACCAGACACTAAATGTTCAGCAGTGTCTACTTGAGAATATTATTTCACTTTTGTCACTTTATATACCGTTTTAAATATATTAGAATTCTCAAGAGACGTACAAAGAATGAAAATATCATGAATTACTCTTCATTTATTATAATTATTTTTATTAACGTTTATTGTTTAAATTAAAAATTATTATATTTTAAATTTCAGCTTACATAAAATACAACACCCATTTTCTACCAAGGCACATCATTTTTATTTTCTTACTGAAGCCAATATTGTCAATATTATACGTTTCTCTATCGTTCGTTTTACTGGGCATTTTCAAATGTTAATGAACTAATTTGATTTCGAATTTCTCCATTGATTTTCTGGGAAAAATTAGGTTATGCGATAAATATGATATACCTGTGGAAAGAAAGTGCGAGTGTGTAAAGTACATTAGAATAAAATTATATCGAAACATTTTCTTTGCGTAATTATAAAGAAGATTGTATTGATGAAAAAACTATGACACCAAAATAAGGTTTTTTGAAATCCTCATTCGTCTTTTACAAGGCAATTTTCTTCAAAGCTGACTAAACCGGTGTGAAAAGAGCAAAGCCTCTCATATACTTTAATAATAAATAAAGGCATTGGCAGGTAAGAAAGAACCGTAATACTAAATAAAATGTACCTTACTAAAATTAATTAAAGTAATTTCTGTAACTAAAGTAAAAGTAATTAAAGAATCTGGAATCTGGAGAAAATAAACTGTATCTATAACCATGTTAAAACCCAAGTATAGCTCGTAAAAATACCATAATATGTATTTTATTTTTTTACATTCTTTTATAGCCTATACAAAAATATCCTAATATTTCTCTTTCAATTTCTGTACATTAAGTCAGCACGCTTGTTCAAGGCGGATAGGCGGGCATGATCGGAAAAAAACATCTATAGGTCATACATAGTTTTGTTCCGATGCGGAAATTAAATTTGCGACCAGTGACTCCTAAAGCGATAACTTTCCCACTTAGCCATTTAGGTTGTTTTTTTTTTATAATCTATGCATTTTATATTCTCACATAATCTATATCAATAAATAAAACAATATTTAAAAATATATATCTTATTTTAAAAATATTAATGAAAAGTAATAAATAAATATTAAACAAAATTCTGAAGCATGTGGACAGTCAAAAGTTTTACTTAGCTAAGATCCGCGACAAGCAAAACATTACCGAAAATTAATAATGTGTTTTCCTGCTGGATGAAGTGGATTTATTTGGAACTAACGGCCATCAGCAACTTTCCACCCACTAACCACTATACACAACACCAAACACACACTTACCACTTTTCCACCTTGGAAACAACACGTAGTTCGCCCGAGGCATCTTCAGGTATAGTAGACTCTATGGAAGACAACCGAAAACCACTTTTGTGGTTTTCGGTTGTCTTCCCTTGAGTCTAGATATCTTAATGCAGGTCCGAATTAAACCTTCCCTAGGCACAAGTCGTTAGTAAAAACACAATTGATTAAATTTTTTGCGGTTGTTCGTAAACTGCCTACTCGTTAGCAATGAGGCGAATCATTAATTTTGCGTTACATTCCCCATACTCATGTAAACCAAACATTAACTGGTAATTCTATTATAAAACATTAACCGTGAGCAACTTGATACCTGTGACCAAAAATACCTTTAAATATTGGAATATTTTAAACAAAAAAATATTTCGTTACTTTTCTTTAATGACTGGAACTGAACCCACAACCCTAATCTTATGCGGATTGGTGGGACATCCACACTTACTAATAGATACTTGCAAACCATTAACTTATTTGTCCTGGTAGGGGAATTACCACGACACGACCGCGCTAACCGTTGACTCTGAAAACGGTAACTTCGCTACTGCATTATTTAGTAAATATCTCCATAATAATGATTCACAACTCATTGCATCCGATTAGTAGTCATAAGCTTCTTTCGCTTTAATCCTTCTATGATTATACTTATCAAAAATCTTAACTAACCTTCATGTAGTTAATTTTACGTAGCCTCTGAAAGAGAGGTTCTCGCTAGTCACTGTAATTACATAAGATTTTTAGCTATCTTAGAGTCAGACGGCACAGAGATGATCAATCAAACATCAGCTCAATTCATGCTCTTTTGACTGACGCAGACTGATGTGTTGACGGATAGTAATGGAAGATCAAATAGATTCTCGTTTATCAATATACCCCATGTTGGATTAATATAATACTACGAGTTTTATATCATTTAAATAAAAATAAATATGATATGTACATCTAATATATCATATTTAATTTTTTTCTTCCTTTATGAGGAAATAATTTGATAGCTTGATGGCAATCGTCAAAAAGTATAGTACTGTCCTAGTCCAGCCAGTCCATTGGTGTCGAAGAATGTTTATACCATTTTTAAATTATTTAATATACTATGTATTTAGTTACCAACTGTACAAATGTAAATCCATAAAAAAATTCGGGAGTGCAAATAAAAACCAAGTATGTATATAAAATACAAGACCTCAACAAAATAAGTACCCTCATTTGTCGGGTTCAAAGCGTGGAATAAAACACGATCCGCTTTTATTAAGGACTTCATATTAAAATAAGGCTTTGTTTTATGTTTCCCAAAAATATATACTTTTGTTTTCCATACTACAAGTGCGCATATTTGCGTAATAGGATATTTATAATTTTCTTAAAAAAACTAAGCTCGAAAATATTTTAACTGCTTATGGTTTTAAATGTCTGAATTAGGTCCAATTATGTTTGAACTTAACCCAATTAATTATTCAGGTTTCACATTAAAATTTTTTTGCTTATTAATATAAGAGCATAAGTTGTGTTATCTTACACTAAGAAACAAATATAACGAATTTACAAGATGCCCCACTGTTGGGCAAAGAATCCATCTCGTGTTTATATTCATAAGAAATCTTATAAGAATGTAAGACATATTATACTGAAGAGTTTATTTCACTAAATTTTCACTTGACCATACTTTCAGTAAATGAATTATGATTAAAGGAAACAAGTTTATATTTCTACAAACAAAACAATATTCTATCCTACAGCAAGGAGGTGACATAATGTACATGCGGCTAGAAATCATTTAAAGAGATTAATATTCTTGTTTTGAAAGTTGAAATCAAAAGAAATTTGTGAAAGAATCCTGGCTTATTTATTGTAATTTAAACATATTTATGCCCCAAATTTCAATGTTAATTTTTTTATGTAAAATACTTTGAAATGCTTGACGCAAACTTCTGATAGAAGAATAAATATAGATAAAAACAAGTAAATAATAATATTTGAGTTAAATATTTTTCTAAATACATTAAAATAATTTGACACTATCCATATACATACCATATCCATACAATATTTCATTTAATTAAACATGACTCCTGTAGAAATAGGGCATGTCGGTAATGCAAGCGGCATTCTTTTGAAATGTGAAATAAAAAACACGTATTACGCAGCGTATATAAATTTTCGCTGTAAATTTCTTAATACTGCAAAATTATTTTGAGCTCAATTAGTAATGGAAAAACAGCAGTATATTAAAAAATTTGACTGCTGATGATTTAACTTGATACCGGATATTCATAGATATCCGACACGTATATTGGTCGGATATTCGGTATATAAATATATGATAATACGATTAAATGCTTAATCAACGGTTAATCTAATTGACTACAATATTGGGAATAAAGAGCCACAGAATGCCACGCAACGAACAGAAAATAAAAAAGAAATAAAGAGTTTTCGGTTTAAAATGTTACTAAAAATGTGTTCTTTGTCGTGAAGAATATTTTTTTATTAAATAAGAAATTAACAGTTCATTCGAAAAGTGAAAAGTAAAAGCAAGCAACAGAAAAGAAAACTACTCGTAAAAAAGAAAGAAAAAAAAATGATTTTTAATGCTCTTACGAAAAGTAAAAACTAGAAATTTTAGATAATGATTTCAAATTGTAAACATATAACATATAAATAAACCAAACCCTCACAAATCCTCAGGATTTTGTCATATTATTCACAGCTCCTATGCCTTGCGCGGAAAGGCAAACATTCTTTTCTTTCTTTGTTATATTTTCGGAAGAAAAACGAAAGGTATAAGGCATGGGTCTAAATGGTGTCTTATTAATAATATAATGTATATTTATTTACGATATATAAGAATAACACAATATGCTGGATCGTCTGAAAAATTACCATATTTTCGCAAAAAACCAACTTTTTAGTAGAAGCTTAGCTATCATTTTTTGTTGGGTGAGCATTAAAAGCCGCGAGCTCAACTTCTTTCTGTTTCGTATACTTCGCTCTTATATAATATCCCTCATATTATTCACATTTTACCTTAAGATATTCATGTAAATATTAAGATATAAATGTAAAATAAAATGCCAAGTTTACTTTTCACATGTTGAAATATGTAAAATGAGTAACTATTATATTTCACCATATGGAACGTGAAGTTGTGACAGGCTTTAGGCTTTCAAGCATTTGACGCTACATGAATAAATAACGATGTGAATGTGAAACTCGTGTCAATTGTCATATTGTTTTAAAAGCGGGTTTAGTGATGACTGTATTAAAACGGAGTTAAATTGAATGTAAAATATTTATGATTGTAAAATAACATTTAGTTATAAATATTTTATATAACATTATAACTATAACTTTATAAAATATAAAATACCATTATTTGTTACATTATAAAATAACATTTATAACTATGACTGGTTTTATCAAAACTTTTACTTAGAACTAAATTAACTTTTTTACCTGATTATAAAAACTTGTGCTATTTTTTTTTATAGTAAGCAAGTTATAATAGTCTTCTCTCGTAATTTATAGAACAAATATTTGAAGTGTAATGCATTTATAATACAATATAACGATTATACCACATATAATTTGAGGTAAACAAAATATATCTGTTCATTACGCCGTATAATCGCGCAGAGGGTGCCGGGTTGGCATACAAATAATAAAAGAGAGTCGGGGTAGTCATATACTTGTATGTATATATTTCAGTGGAAGGGCTGCTACTCAAGAGTCAATGATCATGAGTTTGACAGATATTTATTCCGAGTCTAGTTACCCCGCCAATTGGCCTTGTCCGAGGCCAATTGGCGGGGTAACTAGACTCGGAATAAATATCTGGCGTATATCAGGAATGAGGAAGCCCGTGTCCAGCTGTGAGAAATATATAGGGGGTCGAAAAAAAATACATTATTTTATCATGACGTAGGAATCAAATCCCTGACCAATTTGACTCCGAAAACGATAACTTCACTACTGAGCCGATTAGATCGTCATGAGAACTTAAGTTTGAAAACGAGCACTATTTTCTTTAAATGTACACTTTTGATCATCAAATTAAAGCCCGGTACACTAGACAGCAACAGCAAATAAATTTAAACGAAATTAAACTTAATGAAGTTCTGGAGAAACAAGAAGTTGTTTTTGAATACTATATAGAATTGAGAAACTACAAGATAACAAGATTCCGGTACCGGAATTTCAAATTGACAACAAACTTTGATCCCATGTCTTATTATGTTACTTTGTTGATAGTCGTGGATTCAATTTGCGATTCAAAACAATTTAAACTAATTAATTCAATAATACAATACGACCTCATTATTGCATTAATGTTGCTTACATTACTTGGTAAATACCTTAAAGGCCGAATCACATTTCTTAAAGGCTGGCAAAGATTCTGCAATGCCTATAACAGAAATGGGTGGTCTTATTTATGATTATTAATGGAGTCAGGCGTTACTTTGCGGAAATCCATCACTATATGGACAGTCAAAAGTTTTACTTAGCTAAGATCCGCGACAAGCAAAACAATAACAGAAAATTAATAATGTGTGTTTTTCCGTTGGGTTTAGTGGATTTATTTGGAACTTAAACCAAAAACTTACCGAAAATCGGGCATCAACTCTCCACCCACCAACCACTATACACAACGCCAAACACACACTATCACTTTTCCATCTTGTAAACGACACGTGTTTCGCCCCAACACGAAGCATCTTCAGGTATAGTAGACTCTACGGAAGACAACCGAAAAGTTCAGTTGTCTTGGTTTTGCTTTGCTTGTCGCGGATCTTAGCTAAGTAAAACTTTTGACTGTCCATATATGGTCTTATTTACTTTCCCAGTTGATACCTGCTCGTTTGCCTACTTATCCCATAAAAGGAATCGTGCTAACGATCTGAGGTCATGAATTCATATCCCTGATCGAACTATGAATGTAAACCATTTTCTAGAAAAATCATTATTAGTAAGTATCTGGGTAACAATAATTCGAATAATATGAATTAAAAGCTTTATAAATGTTGGCGTCCGCACAAATATATATCATTAATAATGTCAAAGGTATAGCCGTTAAAGTTATAACACGAAGTGAAGGTAAAAGGAAGATGTAATAACGAATTTGTTATGAAGTTAACTCAGAATAACTTTATACTTTTCCATACTTTAGTTAGTATTGTGTTCCCTAGGGAAATTCATACATAATGTTTTGCAGGTGACTTAGTTATGAAAGCGCGAATTGATGAAAAACTTCAATTAAAACTTTAACATTAGTTTTATTGACTTTAAAAATTGGCATTTTGATTTATCAACAAACGTTTTAAATATATATTTAAGCTTTTTTTATTCCATCAAATATTGCACTTTTATTTGAAATAGCAGTTATAGTTTTTGACCATAACTATTGACTTTGCCACTGGGTCATTTATGTCAAGGATATATACTGATGTACTTATTCATTCTTCTTACATGTCTCATTTAACTAACTTTACCGATGTGTTTTAAAATAACATTAATGGAGCTACGGCATCACGTTATTATTAGGAACTCTATCTAAACTGTGACGCAGATGCTTCCACAAATATTGGCACAAACATTAAGAGTATCATCAATTACTCATTTGCAACTCAATGTAATTAAGTGAGAAACAGTTTTCTCGTTGAAAAGTGTAACTACCCATTATTCAACACTTATACTAATAAAGTTGATTAATTAATACACAAAGTTATCTTTGAATCATGACATTATATAATACACAAAAAAGAAACGTTTGAACGTATTCAATAATAAACTAAACATTTTTTTATTCTTCAAATAAAAAAATGTTTAGTTAAACCAAAAAAATGTTCATATCTAAACATGGATATTGGATTTCCGGAATTATTCTTTCTTTATTTGTTCATAGATTTAGACGTCACTATCATGTCAGTGTTAAATAAAATAAGAAATATCTTGAAAAGTACTAGTCAGTAATAAGACGTCCAGTAGCATATTTAAGTTATTTATTTTATTTTAGCCTGAAGTGGAATACCACTGTTCACACTGGCAAAGTTCTTTTCACTTCTTCCTTCTTTCCACTGGTTTTAATCTTGTTTCCAATCCCTGCAATCGGAGTTCAGTCCAGTTTTCTCTTCCTGCCTGCCACGGGGTCGCTTGATGAGTCTGTGGTGGTGTTTGCCCACGTTTCGTTGGACATGCGGCCTACATTATACATGACATAATGAAAATAAATACACAACACCACTGTATAATTAGGCAGGAAAAATCTTACCGTGGGTATAAAAGCAAAGAACGGTAAATTGACAGCTGCATCTACCTATGCAATAAAAACCAATCTGGTAAACCCATGCCACCTGCCAAGCATGGACAAAATAGCGACACCTCTCAATCTATATATATATATATATATATATATATATATATATATATATATGAATAAACAAATCCATAAATAACGCAGTGAACTGTCATAATCCTAATTAATGATAATAATTATTATAAATTTTTTTATCATTTCATGATTTATTTATTAATTCTCATCTTTTTTACGATAAAACTTGAAATAACCATAGGAATAATATTTTGTGAAAATTGAGAAAATGTTTTCTGCGTATCGAACTTTGTCAATTATTTATAACATACGTCTTATAAACTTGGACTATTGTTTGTTAATTAAAAACATCAACGCTCCATTTGAACGAGAACATATTGTTCAAAATAATTTTAAATTTATGAACTTTGCATAATTGTTTCATGAATTTCACATAATTAACGGTACACAATACAATTTTTTGCTTAAATTTCGTTGAGATATTATTATAAAATCTCTACATTTTTGTAGGTATCAATTTTTTATATGTGAACTGTGAGAACAAATATTATTTGTAGTAGTTACTAAAACTTTATACGTTATGTGATCTTAACTAACTACAGTACACCAATATAAGAAAGTCTCTGACAATTTTCAAACTAAAAACGTTACCTAATTGGCTCAGTGACCAGGGAGATATTGAATCCGAAAAGCGTGGTGAGTTTCATGTTTATTCTTCTAGAAATTGGTAGGCCCCATGCCCAACAAGTGGGACGTAATAAAATAATCTTCTCTTAGCCAATTGAACAACTGAGACTCTTATGTCAACTGCATAAGACATAAATATATTGAACTACTTTTAGTTTGTGTTTATGGGTGTGGGTGTGTGTACGCAGGTACAAGAAAAAGAAATCATTTTTCTTCTTCATCGCCTTCAAGACATTTAATACAATCATACACAATCAATATATCCAGAGATCCGTAAGCTAACTTTTGTGTTTCAAAACAAATTTAATTTTTAACCGAGATTTGAACTGTGAACTCTTGACTCTTATAAAACAATATACCACTTATAATCAATCAATCAACATATGAACCTATGAACTAGTTTAAATTCATTAAACGTTAAATGTTACACCAAAATTGTTTAATGAGTTAAATAAATGTAATATTTTTCCAAAGTTCATCATATATGTCTAAAAATTGGCCTGATGTAACGAACCTACGACCCTTACATACATATCATCATGCCTGTTTCCCGCAGGGGTAAGCAGAGACCACAGTTACAAATAAATAAAAATAATTATTTATTAATATTTAATAATTATTACAAAAAATAAAGTATCAAATGATCTCAACTTATTCTAATCACTATAACAATATAATAATGATGAAAAATAATTAATGTAAATATATCTAAACAGATTGTCAGCCATGATTTCGTATTCGAAGATTTAGAAAAATTATAATCTTATATCATTATCAAAAAATTAGTCACTTGTAGTTTATCTCAAATTCAATACGTTTTATGTAACAAAATATGGTTTTAACACATATTTTTATATAATAACAAAAAAGCAATATATTTTTAAACGTGTAAAGAATATGTGTCACGTGGACACGTTTAAATAACCTGCACTAGTAGGATAGTATACTTCATTATCACTTGCCCTTTAAAATAGATCACAGATTCCTTTACTTTTTAAAGAGGCCATTCATTCTTTTACTTTTAAAGAGGTCATTGAAAACTTTGCTTTAAATATTAGTTTAACGTTGACACGCTTTTATTTCTATAGATTTAAAAATAAAAAGTAACTTCAAATTATTATCGTTTGATGGTCTGTAATATTTTGAATACGACAAAGGTAAAGCTTCATTCAATATGGACTGTAACCAAAGAAGCAGCGAAGTCTTTTTTAATAGCATTCTTCCTCGTAGAAACAGCCAAAACTCACAATTTTCTTTAACAAATAAAATATTCCTAGAATTTCAACAACACCCAAAATTTAATTTCCTTTTACTTGACTAAGTTACAAGTTGCTATGTAACTAATGTACAAGGGAAATTACGTCATTTTTCAGCTCTTGTTTTGTGCTATTAAGTAATCCTCAAGTTAAATAGCGCAGTGTTTTTTGGTAAAAGTAACCAAGTTGCAAAATAATAATATACAAATTCATGTTAAACAAGATATATTCTTTAGTCTCTCTTACTCTTGTATATTTTGGATATATTATTACATTTATTACGTTAAATGGTTTACGGCGAGAAAAATTCAAGTGCTAGGAGCTTTTTTAAATTTGATGTATAAAGAAAACGTATTAAAATCCCATTATCTTCCGTCAAGCATTTATCCTTAAAGGCGAAAATAAAGAAGACTAACAGCTCCCGCGACAGACAAATAGCGTACAATGAAAACAGCGGGAAAAATAGCAAATTGGGTTAGTGGAACAGAATAAGGTAACAAGAGTAAACGTTTATCATTTTGAAGTATTCCAAAATTCTTCCTGCTCTTTTTATTTACAAAAGCTAACGTGATCATCCAAAACTTTAATTGCTTTATATTTTAAGAAATTAATGAGCTTCTATATAATTATATATTGAAAATATTTGAAGTCATTGTTATAAATTATTTTGAATCTTTCACACAAATCCACTGCTGGATATGGGGCTCATTTTAAAATAAGACGTGTTATTGTATTCCACATACTTTGTGATTTACGAAGTGGAGAATCGACACACTTTGTGGTTTACAGAGTGCGTAATCCACACACAGCGAATTGAGGACAACAGATTGGTTTTTTATGACTTAGATGCCATGACACTGCTGCCCATCTACTGGTATTAGCTTCCAAAGTCATTTTGCACAACACACACAGTTATAAATGAAGTGGACCTAATTCTATACTAAAAATGATACAGTAAAAAAGTAACTTTTACACATACTTTTATTTATATTATTTATTTGTCGAAAAGATTGCATTGTCATCTTTTTAAAAGTTCACTACCGATTTTTGAGATTTAGAAGTTCTTTCTTAATTACCACGTAAGGTTCTTAATTACCACCACTTTTTATTCCGTAGTTTATTTAATATTTTGAAATATGAGTAATCAACAACTTTCTCATAATGAATAAAACATATGCATTATATACTTTTATTAGGAAAACAGCTGCCAGTTTATTAAATTATATATTAAATAGAAAACAATTTTAATGCAAAAGTAGAATAATTAAAAATTATAAGTTTTTTTATGGGATAGGAGGGCAAGCGTGTCGCCTAATGGAAAGCAATCAACGCCGCCCATAGACAACTGTGACACCTCAGGAGTCGCGGAAGCGTTGCCGGCCTTTTAGGTAGGAGTAGGCTTGTTTTTTGAAGGTGCCAATGTCGTTTCGCTTCGGAAAGACCGCCGAAGGTAGCTGGTTCCACAAAGTGGTAGTGCGTGGAAAGAAGTTTCGAGAAAAGCGCACCGTAGTAGATCGCCACTCATCCAGATGGTGGGGATGAAAATTTTTTTTAAGTTATACTAGTTTTAAAAACAACATCGTGGTATACGACACAATTATTTAATACTCAACCTTACAATGAACTATTAAGTACTAAGAGCTTTAACAACTATTGGTGAAGCCATTAACAATGCAAAGCTTTAAATCAACCTATTATCGCAATAATTAATTTGGCAGCCTGCCTGCATCTAATATGAAAACCATATAGTGTGAACCTATAAAAATTATATTACACTCTGAATTTCATTCATTGTTTTCGAGAGATCTGTTACTTAGTTCACCATTATAACAAGGGATATTTACAAACTTCTTATTGTTTGTCATTAATAAATAAACGTTTTATCATAATTACGGATGAGTGAAAATCTATAATAGTACGGTAGGTTTTTATCGTAACTTTTTTCCATGCTCTGCCATTCTAATGTTTCTGAACCAGCCCAACATTGGGACCTTCAAAAAACAAGCTTACATATTTATCAAAGGCAAGCAACGCTTCTGCAACACTTATGGCGTTGTAAGACGTCTACGTACGGAGTTCATCCATTAGACAACACATTTGCCCATCACATTAAAGTGTGAAGTTATTTATCACATAAAAAGTTTTGCTATTTATATTAGCAAGATATAAATCTTATTATATGATATTATATGATATATAACTAAGGGGATTAGACTAATGATGTTCATAATAAAGTAAATTTTATTATGAACATCATTAGGGATGTTGACTGAACTAAACTAAAGTAGCAATACAGGCTTGTCACATTTGTCGGAGATCCATTAACCGCTGGAACAGACGAGTGCTGGAGTGGAAACCACATCTTGGCAAACATAGTCTGGGACGCCCCCAGGCTAAATGGTGCGACGATCTGCGCAAGGCGACTGGGAGAAACTGGATGTGCAAAGCCAAAGATCGGTCTACGACCTAGACCATCTACACTCTAGGTGACACTTCTTGGAGAGAAGCGTGTATTTATTCCAATGCGAGGATCGAATCCGCGACCATTAACTCTATGGGTGGGGTGCCGCGCCACTGAATCAATTGGTCGTCCAATATGAGATAATAATACGTAATAATTTCAAATGACGTTATCCAATTGGGTTATTTACATTTTACCGTATAGATCTATATATTTTTAAAACCAGGAAATAAATATGAACTCTAATAAAAATATCTTTACTAGGTAAATATCGAAATAACTAAATTCTATGTCATCGATGATCAAATATCGATGATGGTTTGAGATATTATCAGTAAAAGATGTGTTATCTTTGTTTACCATATCGATTGTTATAAGATATTTTTAATGGGATAGGTAGGCAAACGAGCAGGCATGTCACCTGATGGAAAGCAATTTACGCTGCCCATAGACATCCGCAGTTCCATAGGCAGTGGAGAAGCGTTGCCGACCTTTAAGAAAAGTGTAGGTTTGTTTTTTGAAGGTTCCAATGTCGTATCGGTTCGGAAACACCGCTAGAGGTAGATGGTTCCACAGGGCAGTGTTGCGTGGATAGAAGTTCCTGAAAAAACGCAGCGTACTGGATCGCCGTTCATCCAAATGGTGGAATGAATCTTTTCCTTGTGGCGACTTGTACGGTAGCACAATCCAGCAGCCGGAATTATCGCGAACAATTCCTCGAAGCACTCCCCATGGTATTGGTGAAACTACCCTCTGTATAAACAAATACCATCCCCACCGCGATATTCAGTGGCTACGATCAATGCAACTATTCTGGAACTTTGAAAAGATCCACCACCTACGCACCTACAAAGAATATTCCTTATAAATTATTATATTGGAATGTTAAAGAAATATGCTATAATATACATTTGCGATGCCTCTAATGTTGCGGATATCTATGGACTTGGGTAATAGCTTACCACCAGCTAATATCTATGCCAGTTTGCCAACTTTGCTATTAAAATATAAATGAAAATTAAACGCCCTTGTCAACATAATGATTTCGAACAATTTTGTCAAGTATATAATATTACAATCTGATTAAGAGTAAATGTGGATCTGAAGATATGACAAATGAAACCAATTACAACTGTTTTTAGAGACGAAGTAAAACGTGATTGTGTAATGCGATGAGCATACTCGTAATAACTGTCTGTCAACGTTATTATGTGCTTACTCTTAATTGACTTAAATATGACAGTTTTTTGTACTGCTTAATATACTCCTACACTCCTATGCAACAACACAGGCGGTGTTGATTTATCTGCATTATTGAAAATACTTTAGTTCTAAAGAGGTTTTAATAGTCAAATTATGATACTGGCACTTTATAAAGAGCTCTGGATATGAAAAAAAAATTCCAAATTCGAAGCTTTTTTTTCTAAATCCCTTTTTGTTTGTGACTTTTATTTTTCGCGAGTTTGTTGTAGGTAACTAAAACTAACTTCTTGTTATTTTTAGTAGAATAATTTATGTTTGTCGCATCATCCTGTCTTATTGAGACTTAAAACAGATAGATATCTTTGTGTCTATTGTAATGGCAGAAAAGGCAATAAGAGCTAGTAAATTTATAGCGCTACTGGAAGAGGAGTCTAGCCAATGTCACATCTCCCAGCGGTTTAACGTGAGTCGTTCAATCGTCCAAAGAACCTGGACTCGATTCCAGGAGATAGGTTCTGTTCAGAGAAGGCAAGGTTCTGGGAAAAAACGTTGCACAGAACCACGAGACGACCGCTTTTTAGTGACTCGGGCGCTGAGGAACCGCAAATGCAGTTACATAAAACTCAAAAGAAACCTTGAAAAGAAGAGTACAAGTTAAACTATTATTTTGTTATATTTTTATTTTGTAATCTAATACGCTCTAATAAAACGAGGAAGATTTATGACTTAAAAAATATAAGCAAAATCTAAAAGAACAGCAGAAACGAAAAACTCAAAATTGCCACTTTTATACTCTCCAATTACTGTCAATAAATGGCGTTCGTGACGGCTTTATCGTCTAACTGACGTGTATACAAAACTATCGTTTCTTTTGTGTGATTTTGAAGCGTTTATTGCATTTTAAAGTGTATTTTTGAAAAAAAGAAGGTTTATTTTAGAGAAGTCTTGATTAAAGTGAATTTAGATAGCAGAGTGATCTCTGAAAATTCTGAAAATCTGAAAATTTGTATAATGAGAATAAAAATTGTAAATACACCTAAAGAGCTCTCTCTTTAGGTGTATTTACAATTTTTACCGGGCACCGAGAGACAATTTGGCGTTTATTGATGTTTATAATACTGAAAAAGAACACCGTTTCGTTGCTCTTTACCTTTTTAATTGATACATATTACATATGTATAGGTGTATTATATATTTTATTCCATAGAGATATATAACAACTGATATATAAATGTCTATTTAGGTTACATATTAAGTATAGAAATTGAAGCCTTTATTATATAACGGACAAACATTTTAAAAGTTAATAAAATATTATTTTATAAATGTAATTACTATAAGGATACCCTTCAAAGTGAATATTGAGCGAAGCTTGAAGTACCTGTATTCAACGATGTTGCTCGAATTTTATTCAAGTTTCAAATATGTTTTCCACTTTATCAAGGAAAATATATTTACTTTTCTCATATATTCTACATTAAACATTTTATTAAATTATTATTGGTAATGGAGGTACATATCAAATTGGAAACCTTAATAACACTTCCACTACCAATTAGACTTGTAGAAAAATTCGGTACGAGTTGGCGCAGATAATATTCATTCATTCACAAAAGTGTATGCCAACTTAAACATGAAATTCTGACCCAGTTAACGATGCACATATTTGAATAGAACATACATATGTGAAAAAATTTAATATTTGAGTAAAGTTGTGCATGATACGTTAAAGATAACTATTTAATGAATTAAAAACGTGATCGATATGCCTTCTGTTTATTTATCAAAATGAAGGACCTTTTAAAGTAAATCTTAAAATTTGTAGTTATACCTCTCTCTGAGTCCTAAGTCTCTAAGTGTTGGGGCATAAGGCAGACACGACGTTTCTCCATCTCGACCTGTCGGAGGCCGTACACTTCACTTCACTCCAGGGTAGGCCCATCTTCTGCACTTTGGCCATCACATTACGCCGTCAAGTTTGTTTTGGGTGCCCACATTTTCTTTTCCCCTGCGGATTCCATTCGAGGGCTTGTTTGGGGATATGACTAGCGTGGCGCCATGCCCTATCCAAGTATGCCTTATCCATCTCTATTTTTGTCAACGTATCTGGACATCTATTGGGTCCTCTTTGCTAATTCTCCACAGCTATTCGTTGGAGACCATGTTATCTGGCCAATATACTTTTAAAATTCGGTTGACGAATCCCTGGAGTTTGCGTAGACCTAGGTACGTTAGTTAGTATTTTTCCATGTCTCACACGCATTTCACTCATGTATTTATATATAAATATAAAAATAGAGATATTGTTAGTCTCGCTAAAACTCAAAATCGATCGATTTGAATATTTTTTTTATTTTGTTTGCTCTAACGCAGGGAAAATTTATAACTAAAAAACTATAATGATACTAAGCATATACCGTATAAGTCGGCAGATTGTTCGACGGATTGATCGACGAATCGATCGAAGGATCGATGTTGCTATGTTAATGGCACTTAATAAAGAGTATGTTTGTTGTTAGAAGCTTATCAGGCATTTGAAACTAACTTTTTTTACTTTTAGTAAAATAATATATTTTTCGCTGGGTCGCTCCATCGATACCTCGGGGGATGGGAAGTCAACCGTATTTATTGATGGTGTAACGCCTGTAATTCAGATACTTGTGTGCCCACCGTTTAAAATAAAAGTTTGTTTTTTGCCTTTTTTTATTTACTAATAAATAAAAGTTTACTGTTCACTTAGTCTTATCCATGAATAAACCATTGAGTGAAGGTGAATTCCATGTACTTGACGTATACGTTACGTTACGAACGTTATTCTCAGCTTTACTACTCAATGTAAATACCTATATCGCTTAACCCTGAAACTGAATGTTTCAAATATAACAATAACGTATGTTAAGATAATATTGAAAGCGAACCTTAAAACAATCAAACTGTAAGTAAATAGAGGCTCCTGAATTTATTTATATACTTAATATGTACCAACTAATGACGTATTATGTATATTTAATAACCTGTGGCATATATTTTACCTATATGATGTACGGTCGCCCTTCAATATGTAGGTAATCTTTCCTCGATATATAATATTAATACTAATATTGCGAAAGTTTGCGAGTATGTATGTTTGTTACTCTTTCACGAAAAAACTACTGGACGGATTTGGATGAAACTTTACAGTCATATAGGTTATACATCGAAATAACATATAGGTTACAATTTGTAATGATTTTATGTAAGAGCGAAAAGCGACTAATGGAGAGTTTCGCTGCGATGGATGGTAGCAGATGGAGCTCTGTGGTCTCTGCCAACCCCTGCGGGGGAGAGGCGTGAATATATAAAAAAAAATATGTAATTTTTTGGTCGTAATATAACGATACATGTCAATTAAGTCGGAAAAAAATCTGGCCTCTGAGAGCTATCTTGGCGTACGCTGCCTAAACCATTGGAATTACACAAAGATGATGTACCGTAGGATTGTTTGTCTTGAATAGTTCTAAATAAAAGTACGCGACAGCATAAGTAAAAAAAATATGTATATATATATATATATATATATATATATATATATATATATATATATATATATATATATATATATATATATATATATATATATATATATATATATATATATATATATATTTAAAATGATCTGTCAAGAAACTTAATGTGGCAGACCAAATTTCATAAGATATTATATTTATTTGCACATTTATAAATTGAATATGTAGATTTGTCTCTGGTTTTAACTAGCTGCACAAAACAGAAAATATTGTTTGGAATATTCTTTCAGTTTTCATAGAATTCTTCTGTTTCACGGAAAAGAGAGGTTGCCTAATGTATTTTTCTTTTATATTTATATAACTAGATGGCCCGGTGAACTTCGTTACACCTACAATTTATTTTCCCCTGTATTTGTCTTCTTCTGGTATGTTAGTACTTACGTATGCAATACTTTTTAAAATCGCACAAAAGTAACGACAGTTTTGTATAATAACACGTCCGTTAGACGATAAAGCCGTCACAAACGCCATCTATTGGAAGTAAAAAGAAGAAAAAGATTTTTTTATTTTTCATGCTGTTCTTTTCCCTATATTTGTTATTCATAAATCTTTCCTTCATTAGAGCGAACAAATTAAAAAAAAATTATTGTTAAATATATTCAAATCGGTCGAGCCGTTATTGAGTTTTAGCGACACTAACAAAATAGCTCTCCATATATGTATATGTATATATATATATATATATATATATATATATATATATATATATATATATATATATATATATATATATATATATATACGTATTTAACAAATAACCAATTTGTAGATTCAGTTACCTCCAGCGGTATTTCTAAACTGATATGAAACGAGAATCTTCGGAAAACAAACTTGCATATGTAATTCTCAAAAGGTAGGAGGTGAGAGACTAGTCTTATGGTGTTTGAGATGTCTATAGGCGGCGTTGATTGAACTCTATCTCCTTTTTTTATGGTATGGGAGGGCAAATGAGCAAGCATGTCGCTTGATGGAAAATGGTCAATGCCACCCATAGACATATCCGCGACATAATAGGTATTATGGAAGAGTTGCCGGCATTTCAATTATGTGTAAACTTGTTTTTTGAAGATTTTAATATCGGATCGCTTCGGAAATATCACTGAATAGCAGTACCTATTTCCATAGAGTGATGGTGCATGAAAAAAGTTTAGGAATAAGCGCCCAGCACTGGATCGCCACTCATCCAAATGCTTACTCGTTTGCCCTTATAACCCATAAAAACAATATATATCCTTAGTGTAAATTTCAAAATTAATGTACATTTCAATAAACTCTGGACCTCTATGTGTATAATTTAGCATAAACTCAAGGGAGTATGGTAGTATACTCTTCACGTATACTCTCTTGGAAGCATTTCACAAACCGTATTTTAGACATCGCGGCAAATTTTCCTTTAGGGAACATAAACTTTTGTCAAACAACGCGGTGTTTTATGTTGGAAACTTTTATTTCATTCGTGTTGAAAATGTTGTAAACTGAATAATTTCACTGGTGGTCGTGTAGCATGAACAACGTCATAAAGTTCGCAGCAATTACCTTTTTTTTCTCTTTAAATTATATAAAATCTGTAAATATGTCATTTCATAAATGTACTATATGAAATAAAACGACTCATCAAAATATAAGTATCTCTTTTTCATTAATTTTTCTTATTATGTCTTGTTATGACTTCCAGAATCAAAAGGTAACGACTAGTAATTTTTATTCATATTAAAAAAGTGTATACAAATTATTATTTGCCTTAATATATGCCAAGCATTAAACTTAATTACAAATACAAACTAATTATAATATAATATTCTTAAATTCAGTGATTATTAAGTGTCGTTGAAATTTGTTATTTTTATATAATAAATATCTAAAAAACAAAAATCATGCTTGTAACATAAAGAATGAATTTCACATACTTAAACTATGAAATAATTTTGTGTTTTTTTTATAATTATTTTATTTATAATTTTAATAAGATATCATAAATTTAATTTGCTAATCTGATCTTTCAGATAAGTTCATCAACAATTTTACGTAAAACGTACAAAACGTTATACTCGTACCAAATTAAATCTTAGGAGGAACAAATGGCTTCCATTTAATAAATTGGATAATTCTTTACATAGAGTCTTAAATATATGTATGACGAAAAGACTCGTCTTATCGGCAATTATATTTGTTTCGGCTAATATTTCTATTGCATGATATAATTTCCGTAAATAGAACTTCTTGTACTAGTACCAAGAAGAACTTATTGTATTAGAAAATCATTTTGGCGAAAATAAGATGATTTCCATTATATAAACAGTTTTCTACGGCTCACATAATGGCGCGCGTGGTGAGTTAATGTCAATGGGCCCTTCAAAAATATTATATTTGCACACCGTTATATAAATCATGCAAGTCATAACGGAAAATTTTTAGCCTGTTCTACTCTGTAATAAAAGATTTTTAATATTCTACAAAAACTGCAAGTTGAAAGAATGCTTATACACTTAATTAAAGTTTGATATTTAAAAAAGAAACATTCCTCGAGCAGATTACCCTCATTCTTTTAAAAACTTTACTTGAAGTTGAAGAATGTTAATAACATCATGCAATTTTAATAATTACATGTGTAAAATATATATTTTTTTTATATATATTCACGCCTATTCCCCGCAGGGGTTGGCAGGGTCCATCCGCTACTATTCATCGCAGCAAAATGGCTCTCCATTGGTTGCTTCTCACCCTCGTGAGAATCAGGACGTGACGGGTGGCGAACCACGTCGTCGTCATTTTCAACAAATTAGGTATATTAAGTTTATCTTAGTGAATCCCATGAGCCACAAAGGAGGATGGACGGCAGACCGTGGATTGATGGAGAGGAAGGGAAAGGATAGAGAAAAAAGGAAAGGAAATGCGGATTGGAGGGCTTACCAGACTCGAAATAAATATTTATAAATCCATACATATATTTATTCCGATGCGGGACTTGACTCCGCGGGTGAAGGGCCCCGTCACTGAGCCAATCGGTCGTCAAAAATAAAAAATTAAAAACCTTGTTAATATTATAATTGAATTTATTTAAAATCTCTTTAAACGCCAATATAGCATTTATTCTAATGTCACTATTTAATTTTCTGTCGTTACGTATAATCATTATGCCCTTGGCTAACTCATCCAACTTTGTACTTACAGCTAGTAGAAAGCTACAAAAAATTGCTTCACTAGTCTTTATGACCTTTACGACATTTTAAAATATGGTGTAAAACCGTAAACGTGAAAATATATTTCTTTTTTGTATTTTGCTTTAAACCGGGCTGCAAATCTAGTTTTATTTTTTATATTCTATTACAAACGAGCGATCATGCCACCTGATGGTAAATAGTCACTGGTGCCCATGGGCAACTACAAAATCAAAAGTACTGCAGACGTGTTACCTACCTCTGTGTGAATAATATGAGAGGAAAAGGGAAGCAATGGAAGTACATAGGAGAAGTATCTTAAAACGAGGGAAAACAAGTTCAGCTTCTAACTTTCAACTCACCCAACAAAAGGGTAGCTTTTGAGATAAAGATGCATTATATTCTGTAAAATTATAGTGCAACGCAGCAAGAACATGATTTGGTAAAATGTACTTTATATGCTGCGCACAGAATTAAAACTGATAATACTACTTAATGTTTGCCATATATCTCTTGAAATAATTGCATTCATTTAAATTCATTACGTTTTCGAGCACTATCGTATGCACTTACACTCTATAACTAAATTTATTAGAAGACTAGCAAAGTTTTAATATTAAATAAAATCAAGCAAAAATATTTGTAATGATATTAAACAATCAAATCACTCGTCTACTTCAGCAGTTGTCGGTTTGATACTCATCGATTCAAAGTAAACTCTTGTAGTACTCCTTGTCATAGTTACTATCATAAAACTTAAATTAATTGGACTAATACCCTAGTGTCTGGGTATTTGTCCAATTAATTTAAGTTATACATAAGACCACTCAGTACCAATACATGTAGGTATATATGTTTTTTTTACAACAGAACAGAAAAACGAAACAGAGAATGCGAGTCACCTGACGGTAAATATCCGCAACATCTTGTTTTACACGTACATATGTACGTTCGTCTTTTGAATATTGAAACACCGTAATTGTTCGGGACTGCGACAAATGATGGTTTAATTTATATTGACCTATAGCAATTCGAATCAAAAGATATTTCAGGAAGTTTATCAAGTAAAAAAAAAATGATGTAGTACATAATTTTTTTTTATTATATACAACTTTTCAAAATTCTAGAATAAAAGCCAAATACAGTTCAAGTTTGGTTAAATTTAAACAAAGGATGTCAAGCTCCAAGTCCTATTCATTTATCAAGAGTGGTTTATGAATATAAATTGTAGAAGCCTCATGTTGTGTGCTTTGAAACCTTTGTCTACCAAAAAGGCACGTTATTAAATTAATCAAAAAATATTCTATTTATTTTTTGGACAATTTACATCAACTAAGAAGTACTTATAATGAGCTACTTAAAATATAAAATAAGTACGAAAATACATATTCAACTACGAATGCTTTTATTTTTATTAATATATTTCTTTACTTTATACATTCTCTTAAAATATATAGAAATCGAGAAAATCGATGGAGTCTTGCCTCCTTTACGATACGATAAATCCATTACAAAGAGTAAAAAACAATATTGTGTGCTTTCTTTCGTAGAGTCTACTACACCTGAGTATGCCTTGTGTTGAAGCGAAACGCATTTTTTTATAGTAAAAAACGGTAATGTATGTTATACGTTTTGACATAGTAAAGTGATGAAGGATTTGCTGACGGCCGTTTCTCGGTAAGTATTACACATGAAATTTTTTATACATTTATTCATGCAAACACACAATATTATTACTACTACTAATTTGTATTCGCAGATCTTAATAAGTTTGACTCTCCATCTTTATATAAAAATCCTTTATTGAAATTAAAGAAGCGGTATATTTGTATAATAATTTCTAGTTCGTTTCTATGAATCTCTGAATAGGTGTCTTTTTAAGAGATACCTCTTTATAACTTGTTGTGAACGTTTTGAAATACTGAATTAGTATTTTACACATATCTACTTTATAAGATCAGGAACACCGAATGTTTTTTATGGCATAGGAAGGCAAACGAGCAGGCCAATCACCTGATGGAAAGCAATTAACACGGCCTATACTAAGTATACCATAGACATTGAACTTCCTCCACATGATAAATAATATCTTGTAATACAAAAATGTACATACATATTTTTGTATTACAAGATATTATTTATTAATATTATAATTTACTTTTCATTTATTTTTATTTTAATTTACTTTTTAATTGGTCCGAATTACCAATAACATTAAATTGTAATTTAATATCACTTGAATATTTAATACGGATTAATACTTTACCTACCTTCATGCATCAACTTCAAACATAATAATTTCAAAATCGTCTTTGTAATTATAAATCTATCTGAAGTTATAATGTTGAATTTCTAATTTTCTAAATTTAAGCATTAGCAAGCAGATATAATAATACGACGACCTAATTGATATAGTGGTAACATTGCTAAGTCAATGTTTGCAGGTCCTATTCCCGCATTAAGACAAATATATAGATGGCCTATAGGTATTAATTCAGTCTAAATGTGCCACCAATCTGCCTTGGACAAGCGTTATGGGTTCAAGTCCATTCCTACAGCTAATAGGGAATCTCCGTGCCCGATAGTGGGCTATATGTATATAGGCTTCTACAAATCTATTATCATATGCAATATATTCATATTTTTTTTTTGTGGCATAGGTAGGCAAACGAGCAGGCGTGTCACCTGATGGAAAGCAACCAACGCCGCCCATATATACATCCGCAATGCCATAGGCAGTGCGGAAGCGTTGCCGACCTTAAAGGAAAGTGAAATTATGGGAGTGGGAGTGGGAGGGCGAGGGTGTTGGGCCTCTGGAACTCAGACCGCTCACTGTATGAAGCGCGGTAGACAAGCTACCACTCAGACGCCGGTTTTCTGCAGGAGTGTGGTACTTCCCCGGGCGAGCCGGCCCATTCATGCTACAGACAAATAATATGCCATTCTTGACAAAGTATTCGTCTGCAGCGTGACTCTACAACTAAAAAAATATTATATAAATTCATTTTAACATATGAATTTAATAACTTTGCAAGTGCACAACTTTGATATTAATTTACTCACAAACAAAGAAGTTTCCAAGTAGAATCGCTACTTATATGTAGTTTAATAATAGTAAGTATTTTATTATCTATATTACAATAGAGTTCGTTTTAACAACGCACAACTAAAGCTATAAACCTTTGCACCTTTCAAGAATATCGTTATTGAGTTAGTTTCATCTAACATACAATAATAAGCACTTAAGTAGTTTTAATTATTAACTGCTTCAAGTGGGCTAATATTTTCACATTTATTAATGTATAAAACTTTAGTTGATAATCTTTTTTTTCTTCGTAACACTCTTAACAGAGCATTGATATCGTTGCATTGTGGTGTTTTAACTAGATTTTTAAATATGTTTACATATTCTAATGTTCTTCTGGTTATACTATGATGATAAAATCTTGATTATTGGCAAACTGACGTTTGATAAATGAAATATAATTTTAAAAAAAAATATTTTTTTTTGTAATGGTTACTTTACTATTGTTGATTATTTACATTATAATTATAATACAGTCATGAGCTAATGAAACTATAATGAGAGAGGTGACTCACAATACCCGTTCCTTATGTAATGATAAGTACAGACCTCGTATAAAACATTAAAACTGAAAAAGTGTTTGCTTATTCAGAAATCAAACGGTTTGTTCTAAATTACATCTGTGTCCCACTTCAGTAACATTAATTTTACCACAGCGTTGCTAAATTGAACTTCAAACAAGTCAAACACATGAATAATTCAACGAATTATCTGACTCAAAATTATGATTTGGCTCATTTAATTTGTGAAAATAAATGTTTACATGTTTGTAGAGAACATTTTATCCACAAATTATACAAAATCTCATTTAATTAACCTATAAGCCAGTACTTGGATGAAATTGAATTAATTACGATGTTGTCAGTCGACAGAATAACTCTCCAGTTACTAAAGAAGAAAGTTAGCAATTGTTGAAACTTTATGTTTGTGTCTACAAACAAGATAAAAAAGAATATTTATTTAAATATCTCATTACCCAAATGAAAATACTAGCTGTACTTCATTATTTTATATCGACGTCTTATATAGTTTATATGACACAATGTGGTAAAAACATATAACATTTTAACTGAGGGGTTCTCAAAATATAATAGAACTACTCTATTTCTTCTCATGTTTGGCGACCATGGTAGAAAAAACATACCATTAAACGGACAGTAGCAACTACATTATTAATAAAAATTAATATGTGACTCCTAATCTCTCTGCTAAGCATTAGAATTACGGTAACACCTTTATAAAAAATATTAAATCACTTTTATTAATAATTCCTAAGTATCAACAAACAAACAACTACTCATATCTCAACGGTAACGGCCAGCAACGCATTTGTCATCTATGGTGTTGCTGATGACCATAGGCGGCGATAACTGCTTCCTATCAAGTGACACGCTTGCTTGTTTGTTTGTTTATCCCATAAAAAATCAATAGCCTTAACCATTACTGGATATTAGCCTCTTCAAATTTATAATGATTTTAGAACCTTCTCCTAGACTATACCTTCTCCTAGCAGATAACCGAAAAGTCTAAAGGTATAGGTCCAATGCTTTGGTCATTAGAGCTAGACGTCGGTCTTCTGTGAGCGCGTAATACTTATGCAAATGGGGTCGATTGATGCTATAGATAAAGCTTGTCCGCAATTTCTTTTCAGCTTTCGTATAAACTTGGCTCGAAGCGAACGAATTCGTGGAATTAACGTAGTTTTCGATCAAAATCTGAAGAAGTATTTCGCATTCCCTCTCTTCTTTTGTGGAGGATCTTCAATTATACTCAACATTTTTATTCAAGCTAGGTACGATCTGCAGTGAGAGCAATGTAAAACGACCAATTTCATGTGCCCTTACAAAACCTCATCTGCTAAATTGTTTTCTGTTTTTAGATTTTCATTGGCAGATATTTTTATAAAAATCATAAACCTCTCTCCCTGGTATCCTTATTTCTGAAGGAATGCAAACTAATCCCCTAACCTAACCTACGACGCTTGTCTAAGGTGTATTGGAAAAATACCCAGACTAAGAATATAGGTAATAATATTTATTATTAATATTCCCGCATCGAGGTAAAAACATGCATAGGTATTTACGTATGCATGTTTTTACCTCGATGCGGGAACTCACGGCCTTGATTTCGAAAGCAATAACTTCATCACTGAGCAATGAGTTTGCCGTCATTGCTAGATAAGGGTTGCCAAAAATTAGCTATAGCTCAATTAGTAAGGATCGGGCTTAATTTCAGTAAGTGTGATTTCGTATCTCACATTGGACTATTCATGTGAACCTTTTTCCAGCACAAACATTATAAGATTGAAATGATTAACTAGAAATTTATAATAGTAAATATTAAAGACATGTAGAGGAGACTTATACACATACAAAAAGCTAAGGTTTGGGACAGCTAAGACAATTTGTCACAACAGATATTCTTGAATGAAACAATCCAAGCTTGTGAGCATCTCATATTAAACTCTGCATCTCATTAGAGCGACTGACTACTCTACCTGGATACTATAGAAACAACCAGACTAAGAAAATATATTCTACATAATAAGGATATTGAAAAATATACTTTTAGAAGAATTATTTCCTCAAAAGATTGTACTGTATATAAATACCAAATGAATAACTCTCACTTATCTATTATATAAACCATAATGTTGTTTTATCAGTTATCTTTCCAACCACTACATGTCCCACTGCTGGGTATGGGGTCTCCCCGTTTCTGGTGGACTGAACATTAAACCGCCACACTTGCCAAAGACGGTAAAGCGGAACGTCTAGACTCGAAATAATATACTGTTTGCCATACATATTGTATATTTATCCCGAAACGCAAATTGAACCTACAACCCGAGACTCCGAAAAACTTTGCCACTAAAGCAACTAAATCGTAAATATAATTAATGAGAGGATATTAACAATGGAAACTATTAAAATGAACAACATTAGTATTATGCATAACATAAATTAAAACCATGACATAAATTTATTTTACAAACCATATATTAACGAAATAGAATTATCTTTGTGTTAAGTGGATTGTACCGCATAATTGTTCAAACGTTATTAACTTAAGTTCCCGTAGCTTGTGAGTTATTGAATAATTCATTTCCGGATTGTGAATTTCCATTTGAGTGCGAACGTAATTTGTATGTCCTTAAATGTATTTATGGTACGTTCGCGTATAAATTCATCAACAATTTAGATAAAAGTGATATGTATTCAGAACTGGACATAAGTCAACATAAAGGTCAATCTTAGGTCCTAGGCAATTCTTTAGTGTAGCCTT
>JASFAT010003924.1:0-77500 GCA_031353405.1 Baronia brevicornis | reverse complement strand
TCATCCACTCAAGTTCAAATAGGTTTTTTAAACTTGTAATAGTGTTAATACAGTTTTATCAAATACTTATTCATTAATTAAATTTAATAAATTAATTTTAGTTTAGTGGAAAAAAACATTACTCTTATATCAGTTATTTAAATGGATATAAATTTAGGAATAAATACTGTCAGTAGCGAAGCATGTAGATCGCTGGAAAAAAGTGGAAAATGACTTTAATTTTTTATATACTACTTGTTTATTTATAAGTTTATAATAACACTACATCTTCAAATTCAAATTCTCTTTATAGAAAGTCAAATTAGCAGGATTAAAAATAACTGGAATAAATACATAATGATTAAATAACGAATGAATATATGAATAAATACTTTATGAAATGTGTGAAACCTTTTCGTTTCATACATAAAATAGACCCAACCCATTTCTTTTTTTGGGTGTTATACGTTGTGATTATGGCAATTATCAGGTGACTATGAACAAATAACTGTAGATTTGTTTTAATGACGAAATAAAGACGCGTATTGAACATTCTGTATGCACACGAGCGGTAACGCAGAACCGTCTCAACCGAACTAGCAATTCTTATGGTAAGCGGACCGCTGCCTACCCGATATCGCGTTAAATAAATGCGATTCATAATGCCCTTAATAACCCTGCGATTTGTGCGAGGGGATATCGTTGCAAAATGTTGAACACAATCTTAGATATTTTTATCGGAGTCTGTTAAAATGTGTACCTGCCTGGTTCTAATACTGCTATTTTTTATTACTTACTAAACAACAATAAAAAATATATTTGATGTTATTGACGTGAATTGTTATGCGCTAGCATCACCTCAAACATTGGTAGTATCTAGATGATAGGTGAACCTGACTTATTTTGTGTTTTCTTCTTTAAATGATACAAAATAAATAATAAAAATTCGCAATAGCATCTACCTGAGAAAGAACCAATCTGATCCCCAATCTGCCCACCAAGCAAGAGAATTTTGGCATCAATTTTCAATGGAACTCAATTTCCAGCAATAAAATATTACAGTTGAATTGGTTAGAAAAGAATAGTTATTGAAAAACAGATTGATATTCAAATAATTCAAAGAGAACACTAAAGTTAAGACATCAATTTCACTAGGACTTAAAAGTCATTAATTGTGAAGCTACGCAAATGGCATTTGTAACTCGCAATGAGCATCGAGATGAAAATGGAATTTTAATTATTATTTGGGCACTCAGGAAGAAAGCCATCGACACAGTTACAGCTCTGAATGTCAATGAACTGATAAATGTATAATACTAGAAAAATATTCATTAAATGTTTTAGCTGCTTTTAATAATTTTGTAACAAGCGTATTTTCTCTTGGAGGCTCTGTCTCTTTTAATGATTTGTAAAAGTAAACTCGGGTTAGGTGGCACGCCTTGAGAGAGTCATATGTTCACCTCCAGCAGTGTTTTCGAATCGATACTATATTAGAACCTTCTAAAAACAAGACTACACCTACCTTAAATGCCGGTAACTCTTTCATAATACCTATGGTGTCACAGATGTCTATAGGCGGCGTTGATTGCTTGTTTCCAGACGACACGCTTGCTCGTCTGCCCTTCTCATCCAATAAAAAAATATATTTACTCTAGCAGCAATTTTATTATTATTAGTATGTTTATGTTTTTATTATTATTAGTATAACATAAAAACGTATTGTTAATTCGTGTGATAATTTCAGGCGTATATTAGTTTATATTTTTTTATAGCTATAGCCATCCATGCTTACCCGATCGCAAGTGATCTATGGCATAAGTTATCGGTGGCAGTCACTCACAGCATTACTGTGTTACTGGTCTAGTTCATATATCCATACAGTGATAATTTATCCCTAAATAATTTTTATAGTAGCAGGCCCATGTTAGAGCACAAATGAACCGACTCTACTAGAGAAGTACGGGTAGCGGGTGTCCCGCACAGAATAGCGATGTGAAATGGTAGCATTTGTAGAAAATTTTTAAATTAAAAATGTCTGCCTGTTATATCGAATTCTTTAACCACTCTTTCATTTTGTAAAACTTGCTGCCGCTCTATCGCTCACTCATCATTTTTATTTGTTGCCGCATTTCGGTGAGTGCAGAGATCCAGAGACTCGACTCTTTTCCCCATTTACTTTCTTCTTCTCCTTCGCTCCCTTCCAACATTCACACGCATATCCTTAGGTAGACAAAGCATCTACAATACTCCTAGTAGTATAAGTTTACCTAACCCTTGCTTAGAAAATGAAAAACAATGTTTTCGTTTACGTATCGTCAAGGTTTTTTTCCGATTATGCAACGTATATACTCGTATACACTTCGTTGCTCTGACCCAAATAACTTGAGCATGCACCGTGTTCCACTGAAATCTTTTTGGCTTATAAATTGAATGCTCGGGAAATGTTGCGAAATAAACTTGTGTCTCCGTGAATATTTTTATGGGATAGGAAGGCAAACGAACCAACGTATCACCTGATAAAAACAGTCAACCAAATATATTGCAAGCGTTGCTGGCCTTAAAATAATATGAAAGATTATTTTTTGAAAGTGGTTTTAAAGCAGTACACTACGTGTGTGTGTATAACTGTGCAATATGTATATAATTCACACACACACGCACAAATGTGGTACGAAAAGTCCAATAATATAATGGAAAATCCGACTTTAGTCCATAAGCGACGTTCTAAACAATTTAGCTACTACGACTTACACATTTTATTTACATAGAAGTAGCTAAAATTGACTAAATATTGTTAAAAAAGTCATTTCTGTAATACGTACATTCAATATCAAGTACATTATTTACTATTGTAAACAATGTGTTTGATATTGAATGTACGGTTGACGGATGTCTTTTAAAGTTATTTAACTCACATAAAACAATTCTTATATACACATTCTATTAATGTTATCTAGATTTTGTTTGTTTTAATTAAAAAAAAATATTTCAAAATCACTTAACGGCTGTCTTCCGTAGAGTCTACTATACCTGATGATGCCACGTGTTGAGGCGAAACATGTGTCGTGTACATTGTGGTAGTGTGGTGGTGTTGTTGATAGTAGTTGGAAAGTGGAGAGTTGCTGACGGCCGCTTTTTCGGTAAGATTAAGTTTAAGATTCCCGTAAATCCACTTCTTCCAATAAAAAACATACATTATTATTTTTTTATTTTTGTTTGCTTGTCGCGGATCTTAATTAGGTGAAAAAACTGACTGTCCACATATTAAAAAAATGGTATTAGAAGATTTAATGATCGTAACGATCAACCTAATAAACTATTCATAAAATATAATATGATCTTAAATTTCTTTCAAATTAAAAACTTCCTCTTGACAAGTTCAAGCCTTAATTTCATTCAAGTAAGTCTTTTTTTAAATCTTATGAAAGTTATTTGAAACGACACTTTGATTAAAACTTGCGTAATTGCTTAAAGTAAAAATTGCTTTTGAAATTTTGTTTCAGGAAAAGACCAACCTTTTTATACCTACTTAAGTAAAAAGTTTTTAATATTTTTTTTGTAATAACATTGTTGCGTAACACATATGAAAAATCATTTTTTTATGAAACGATTAAAACCTCATTTTGAAATATCAAAATCCTGCTCAAGAAAGCAATTACAACTTTTAAAAATAAATTCACAAGACGTCCGTCAATGTGTGACAAGAACAGTTAATAGAAAATAGCTGCGCGTGGAAAAGAGACAGGACATTATCTAAAAACTTTGCTGGATCATTTTCAAATTTCGTAAATGCTAGAACTTTCGATCGTTTTACCTATATGTGCGACAGTGTGTCGAACAGGAGTTTTAAAGTGTAATACGAAAGAAAATATTAGAAGAGAAGAAATGGAAGTAAAGTGAGGAGAAGTGAAACTTAAAGTGAAGAGAAGTGAAACTAGTGGCCGATTTTATTTTTCTCATCCCCGAACTCTAGCTCGTAACAATATAACAACAAAAGGTAAAACTCTTGCTTTCCTCGGTTTATAAAGAAAGACACAACACAGATGGAGTTATAAAAGTATTAAATAGAAAAAAAACTCGACAAAATATACTGAGAAAAGTGTAAATAACATCTATACTTACTAGTAAATACCTGTAGGCCATACATATGTATAAGATATTTAATCCGATTCGGGAGTCGAACTCACAATGTTTATCATAACCTCCTTAAATCAGTCATAACCTCCAAAAAGTATCCATCAACATTTTTCTATATAATTTCCTAAATTAATCCCCATTGTTTTAAAAGATTAATATCTGACCATGAAAAATTGGATACTGGATATTGTAAACGGGAACAGTAACCATGAACATTACGAACAAAAACTAAATGATTATCATAAATTTATCATCATCATCATCATCATCATCATCAACAACCTGCGGCAGTCCACTGCTGGAAATAGGCCTCCCCCATGGAGCGCCACCAAGCCCGATCTTCGGCTACACGCATCCAGTTTCTGCCAGCCGCCCTGCGCAGATCGTCACACCATCTAGCCGGGGAGCGTCCCACGCTACATTTACCGAGACGCGGTCTCCACTCCAGCACTCGTTTGCTCCAACGATTGTCGGATCTCCGACAAACGTGACCAGCCCATTGCCACTTTAGTTTGCTAATTCGAAAGTATATGTCGGTGACTTTAGTTCTCTGGCAAATTTGTTCATTTCGAATCATATCTACCAGAGAAACTCCGAGCATAGCTCTTTCCATAGCTCTCTGAGCGATTCTGAGCTTACGAAGCAGACGGACTGTCAGCGTCCTCGTTTTGGTGCCGTAGGAGAGTACGAGTAGGACACACTGGTCGAACACTTTCGTCTTCAGGCTCTGAGGTATGGGCGACGAGAAGACCTGACGAACTTTCCTAAATCTTAGCTAAATCTTTCTATCGGCTTCTTTCTCTCTCTTTCGTTTTTGGAAAAAATCAAGCATCCCTAGGTAGAATATGGAAGTGCAGTCCATTTAGCAACAACAAATCTCTTAAAAAAACGTAACATTATAGTTTTTTTTTCATATTTTATTAAAGCAGTAATTATCTATGTATATATGAGAGCTGTATCCTAAAAGAAAGTTGCTATTAATACATGATTCAAGGATACACATAGTGTCAATACAAATTCATGGATACGAAGTCAATGCGATTTATTGGAAATTTATTAACATAATAATTTTCACAATCAAGAACAGAAAAAAAAATCATTTGTGACTACTTCGTTCCATGGAAATAGCCGTTCGAGTACATGAAAAACACGGCTGCCAGATGAGCCGTAAGAAATAAACGATTTCTCGGCCCTTGATCCTTGTTTATCAGTGTCCATTGTGCTCGTGACAGTTTAGCTATCACTCTGATGGTTCCATTTGGTCATTGGTTACGTAATCGGATAATGTACAGAGGAAGAATGTTTCTCTCAAAGTGTATTTAAATGTAGCAGATAAATTACTTAGATAGGCCTCGCCCAAGGCGCACCACCTAACCCAATCTTTGCATACACGCATGTGTTCCTACAGTTCTGTAGTTTCTGCCAGCTCTGTGCAAATCTTTACTGCATCTAGCCATTGGGTATCCCACCCTACGTGTGTTAAGACGCGTTTTCCATTCCAGAACTCGTGTACTTCAACGATTGTCTGGTTCTCCAAAAACCATGACTAACCCATCGCCACTTCAGTTTACTAACCCGAAAAGCTATGTCGGTGACTTTATTTCTATAGCGGATTTTTTTCATTCTGAATTATTTGCATCAGAAAATCTCCGAGCAAAGTCCTTTTAAAAACTCTAGACGATTGTGACCTTATGAAAGAAACAGTTCACGTTTCAGCATCGTAAGAGAATACAAGCAAGATGCATCGTAAGCTTCGTCTTTAAGCTCCAGGGTGTGAACAACATTATTTCTTAAACGCTGCCCAGCCTAACTGAACATTTTACATTTACTATTTGTAATCGTTTTTATCACTATCATTTATTTAAAAATATTAAACAATTTTTTTCTCTTTTACTCGGTGAAATGTAAGAAAATAATTGAAAAGTTTCTTTACCAAACTTTAATAAAGAGATTTTCATTTTTGAATTTTAATGACACAGCCAATTTGAATTGTTAATTAAGTTTTGAGAATTTTATTTTTATTTTATATTAGCGGGTAAACGCCACGCTCCCTATTTATAAGCTTTATTTTTCGTGAGATAGAAAGACAAACGAACAATCGTGTTGCCCGATGAAAAGGTATCAACTCCAGCCATAGACATTTGCAACACCCCAGTTATTTTACAGTTTTTTACTTTTGCATTCATTGAAATAAAAAAAATGAATAATACGACGTTTTTAATAAGAAATATTTTTTAATCGTTTATAAAATATTTTTTAATTTTATTACAAATTAAATAGCAAATGGATGTTCAGAAATCCCGTAACTTTATTAAGACGGCTTGTGCGGTATAACCTTTGCCAAAACAAATAGAATCTAAGGGCAGCCGCAACAAGACTTCGTAATCTTCAATTAATCAGCTGCAAGGCACACTAATTCTCAAAATGTACATGAGTTAGTACATTTATTAGGCTTTTTAACTTATATTTTATTTGTAAAAATAATTTGACCCAAAAGTTTATATGAAAAATTAACAACGAATTAGTGGCTAAAGATCACAATCGTGATGGGTTATGTATGTTTTTACATAATACAGACTAGGCTGTTAATAGCCATGTAATAAATTAATAGTATATAAAGGTGCGTTAGGACTTGAGTCTGCAAACACATGAGTGGTGGGAGAAAAAAATCAAAAATGGTGGAAAACAAGATGGCCACTATACAAAGCCTAAAATCGTCATTTGTAGGCTGATTTCGATGAAATTTGGCAGAAGCCCGAGACGCTCGCGTAGCTTTGAAGAGCCGCCACAGGCGGGCCTCGAAAACTTGTAAACCATATATTATTTTATATTTATTATAATTAAATTCAACTTCAATATCTATACCATTATCATAACCAACAGCCAGCTAACTAATGGATATTAACTCCCCTACGACGCGCCACTAGACCAACCTCCGACTTCACGCATTATGTTTTTGCCGACCGCCCTGCTCTGATCGTCTCTCCATATCTGGGAGTTAACCATTTTATGTTCCAAACTGCGATTTTCCCTCAAGCACTCGTCTTCTACAGCGATTATCAATTCCCCAACAAACGTCATCAGCTCATTATCACTTCAGTTTACTAACTCGGAGATTATGTCGGTAACTTTGATAAAAGTCCACATATATTATATAAGTAGTTTAAGATTGTCTCAGGCATATTAGATGATTTGTAAAAATAAGATGAAAAAAAATGTAAAACAATACAAAAATTAATAGTTTAAATAATAACAAAAATTAATATGAAAACACAGCATACAATTAGCGATCGTTTGTCATTTAGACAGCCAACGACGTCCATGGCATTGTAATTGATGAGCAGACACGACATGAAGATATCAATTATTGTATGAGCACATAAGTTTATTTCTATGGTTTTGCAACAATCACTGCAAACAAGAAGTGAACTAAATCTCATCTTTGATAAGATTCTTTTATAACAAAGGTAAGCTGTTTGTTTGCAAACGGCTAATTTGTTAAATTATCGCCAAAAATGTTGCAGGTATCTATGGCAACGTTGATTGCTTCACATCAGGTGTAACGGTAACTTGTTGACCTTCCTATTCTTAAAATAAATCACCGCCGTCCACAGATAACCGCAACATCAAGAGCTGGATGCGTTATCTACTGCAGGATAAGCTGGTAATATTATGAGGGGAAGAGAGAAGTAATGACAAAATAAGTAAAAGGAGAAAAAGTAAGTAAAAGGAGACGAATTAAGTTAATCTAATACCAAAAAACACTTTAACAGTAAAATGCTACCATTAGTAGTAAGGCTCTATTATATAATATATCCCTAAGTCAGTGTGATAAACAAGAAATATTTAATTAAGGTTTTATGTCTTACCTATTTAAATTTGTATTTTTATACTTTTTACAACCAACATAACTCATATTGTATATATTAGTGTTAGATTATTATTATGTTATTAAAGATTACAAAGATGATGTATTTGCGAAGTTCGTTTTACCGTTTCTTCACTGATTAGAGAAAACTCCTTACGGGACGGTGGTAACTTCGGAATATCATAAAAAAAAGTTATGAATATCAACAGCTATTCATCAACATGGTGACCTTTGACCTATTTAATAATAATTCTGTCTAACAATTATGCTAATACTATATGTTGACCACATCTATGTATGTACATACATTACGCTAAGTCATTCCTCTGCCTTTCCTGCGTAAAACATTGGTTCATCTACTTCAATTGTATTTTAAATACAAACAAAATGTGGTTTTTATTAATATTGTTACCAAATTATCACAAACTTCAATATATTTAAATAGAAATAATAAAAAAAAAATAAGGCAATGAATGGATTCGCGGCTCGTAAAGCCAGTCGTATCTCGATAATAGCATTTATAAATTTTATATACCCTTAAGACTGTGTGATAAACAAGAAATATAGTTATCGAATCGACATATAAATGGTTCGTTATCTTTTTCTTATTGTCCTATTCGTATAATTTTTCTTTTATTATTCACAATTATCCTACATTATACATATTTCTTGCGTTTTTGCCTTATTTCACAAGCTCGGAGATTGTTAAGAGGTCGTTAAAGCTAAGAAAAATAAAAACACGATTCCTTAGGTCCGGTTTCAGTGAGTTACTGGCTACCGCTTATGTGCTCGTATACAAACCTTATGAATTTCATCTACAAGCGTCTGAAATCAAAATAATTACAAACATATAATATATATAATAGAACATTACAAAAATATAATATTTACTTCAATTCTTTCATTTCGTTCCCAACACCAGTAACACTTAACAACTCAGCATTAGCCTTTTTCAAAATTAAAAATTGTGGTCACGCTTAAAAGGCATACAAGTATTTACTCCGTATCTGGATGTCCTGTCTTAGGCAACCGTGGTAAATTAATGTCCGTAACTCCAAAAATGGTAAGGCTCCATACCCAGTAATCGAACATAGCAACATATATCGTGTAGTGGGTTCTAAAAAAGCCACTATAAGCATTTAATTAGCTAATGACGAATCTAATGAGTAGACATCTAAATCCCTTTTGTTTAAAAAAAGTAGACATCTTATTAAAAAATTTTAAATCTTCAGTTTTTCTGCTCTCTTAAAAAGGTCAAAAAAGCTCTTCATAAAACGAGATCAACGTCCAACCCGTTAAACCAACTAAATGAAAGGATTTATTTCGTTCAAGTCTTATTATTTTTTATGTTCTTGGATATATTTTTTATGTTCTGTCATGACAAAATTGTGACTTAATACGTCGTACGTGAATAATATAATAAAAAGTAATTGAATAATTCATTTTCTTTTGTCTGGTTCTTAATTATATAAACTAATATAGAGTTTGTATTTTACAGCCCATATATGTCCTACTGCTGGGCACGGGTCTCCCTCTTTCTAGAAGAACGGACATTAACCCACTACGCTTATCCAATGCGAAATGGCGGGGTAACCAAACACGGAATAAATACATATCTGTAGGGTATAATTATATTTATCCCGATGTAGGAATCGAACCCGCAACTATTAATTCCGTAAGCGCCACCAAGACAATTCGTGATCAGACATTATTTATAAAACTGTATGTGACACTCAATAGCCTCAATAGATATTATTTATAAATACATACATCCCACCATTTCGTCCGAGGAACCCACAGGAAAAAGTTTCATCCCCACCATGTGGATGAGTAGCGATCCAGTACGGTGCGTTTTTCAAGAGACTTATTTCCCCACACCACTACTCTATGGAACCAGCTACCTCCAGTGTTTCCGAACCCATACGACATTGGAACCTTCAAAAAACAAGCCTACACTTTCCTTAAAAGCCGGCAACACTTCTGCAATGCCTTTGGCACTGAAGATGTCTATGGGCGGTGTTAATTGATTTTTATCGGATGACACACCTGCTTGTTTGCCTTCCTATCCCATAAAAAAATCTGAATTTATTATATATTGGACTTACATATTGACATACATATAACGTTAATATATACGTGTGAAATGAGGAGGAGTGAGATAAAGTGACTATATGAATTACATCGCTTACTGACATCTCTGCTGCTGCATTACCGTTAGTGTAGTAGCTATGAGAGTAAATACGTGTAAGTGAGCAGAAGGGTCTACCAAGGAATAAAAACTAATCTACTATCTCCAATGCACCTGAAGAATGCTTTTGCGTCTCACACAAATGGATAATCCTAACATTTTATTTTAAAAATATTTTCAAAGAAAACAAAGCCATCAGACAAAATATTCCTTTCTTCTTTTAAATTTTTCTATCAAATCAATTACTGCGTAAAAATATATTATTACAATTTAACATTTTTGTTGTAATCATATAATCTATAGCCTACAATGTTAAGAGCTCCTGTTGCATCCAGGGCCAGGAGCCAATAGGAGCCAATAGACCAACAGTAGCTTATAACCGCGGTAACGGTGGTAAAAATGATATACTGTGGAAAAAAAATTTGAAAATTTGTACTCAATAATGGACTCATAAGATAATCGTTTATTTTATTTTACAAATTATATTTCAAAAACTCTGAAGAACACGTGCAATAAAGTGAACTTTTGAATAAATATTTAAATATTCAACACGTGCTTGATATATTTACCAGAATGAAATATATTTACCAGAATTTCATTTTTAATAATAAATTTAATATAATTATATGCCCTTCAATCATAGTTCAACAATTGCCTCAAGTTATTTTTGTTCGATTCCAATTTATTGAGGTATATTAACAAAATGTCTGAGAAATAATCTTAAAGGTAAATGATTTAAAATATTTGTATATAAGGATATTTGAATCTACGCTTTTAATCAACACTTAAGCAAAAGTTAGAGATAAATTGACCGTACAATTTATTTTTCCGTATTACAATTTAATTTTTATGTAAAAATTAAGATTTTAATTTATTCTATATTAATACATTGTTATTGTGTTGTGGTGATATTTATCATCATTAGTTCTTTAAGACATGTTTATTTTCTTAGGGTTTAGGGTTTCGTGTTTATTAATATATATATATTACAGTGTCTTGTTGAAATACATTTTTTAAATTTGTAGTGGGAAATATGCCTATAAAAATAAAGTCGATTCCCATAAAAGTGGGAATTGACTTTTTTTTGGATGATCAATGGGGTCAGGCGTTACTTTGCGGAAATCCATCACTGTATGGACAGTCAAAAGATTTACTTAGCTACTTTTTTTTATATTACTAATTTTATAATAAGAATGATTTTATAAAAAATCCTCAAACAATAAATAAAATCAGTTTGATGTTGTTACTTCAAAATGTACTCATATGGAATAAGGAATTCTGATAATCAGGCTAACTATATAAGCATTTTTGTAAGTTTTATCTGAGTAGGCCAAAACAAGGAAGATTTGTCTAGATGCGGGAACACTAACAGCCCGTATACTACGTGTGACTGCGATTCGGATATTTGCACACAGGAGGGGCTTATGCAGCTAGCTCTAGTGCCATCATTGCGACCCTGTACCTACTAAGCACACAAAGTTAAGCCATTAAGATGACAATAATAAGTATTACATTGCTATATTACATTACATTACATTGCAAGCATTACTTAATTTTTTTATATTTTTTACAGTCTCTATGTGTACAACTGGCACGGGTCATCATAATTTAGGATTGGCGATACATCGAAACATGAAACATGTAGACTAAATATATATTGGGGAATTGAACTTGACTTCGAAGGAAATGAATACAAGTACAGCACAAAAACATTTATAATCCTTACTTTTATCGAGTACTTTCATTTTTAAATATATAGGGCCCGTTAAATACTATATTATATTATACCTTGGTAGATAGTGGCGTATTTGGCACAAAATTTCTATTTTAAATTAAGGAAATAATAGGAGTGTTTCGCAAAAAATTAATCAAATAGCAAACTGTTTCGCTTTATTACGGCATCAGCTGCGTCTACCAGCCTTGTTGAGTTTCATTTTTTAATTAGTTTTTATGTGAAGGGCTTCAAGTGCTCTTTTGTCCATAGATTTATATATAATACTAACTTATGTATATATAAATCTATGGACAAGCGGGCTTTCCACTGGACCAATGACCCAAAGTGTGTCATGGTCTCCGATATGAGATCTGACCACTGTTAACAGTTCTATGCAATTTCGTTCCAGTTTTAGCTTGAAGCTTGTTTAGATTCGTGATCACTCCATTGCTACAACGATACCTGGAGCAACCGACTGGATGGTTATTCCAGGTATAACTGTTTGACAACGCAACCTTCTCCCGAAGTGGCCAAGTTACCGAGGTCTACGTTCGTTTGTCTCTCCGATAATGATTCTTCAGAATTCTTTAGCTTCCATATGGTTTTTGCTTAGGATGCTGGAACTTACTAAGATTTAAAGGCCGGCAACGTTTCTACTATACTGATGGCAATGCAGATGTCTATAGGCGGCGTTGATTGCTTTCCATCAGGTGACATACTTGCTCGTTTGCCTTTCTATCCACTAAAAAAGGTTTTATTTGACTTACTCCTGGTGAATTTGATCTCATCCTTGAGCGAAATTGTTTTGTAAAAACATAAAACATTTCGAGACCAATTAGTACTCTGGACATTTGATTTTTTTTTTGTTTTACTTTAATGCACTCCTTATCCTTCCTTTTACTGCACATGTGATCTAAATCTCACACTTTGCCGTACGAACCTTGTACTTAAAAAGGTGTACAAATATTTTTGAAAGCAAAATGAAAGTGATAAGATTTTACACCAGAGAAAGCTATGTTACGCGCATATGTACGTTCTCTCCGACATTTGATCGTAAAGCGCGAATGTGAGACAGTAAGAAAAAATACATAAAACAAGCGTCCCATGAAAGACATTAATTAACGAAAGTGTAAGCGAATGGATCCCGTAAATACCATAACATCAAACGACTGATGCTCAGACTATTTTGTTATAAAATATATTGTCTCAGCCTTGTGGTTTTTTTACATACGAGTATATACATATCATCACGCCTATTTCCCGTAGAGGTAGGCAAAGACCAAAGATCTCCAACTGCGACGATCTCGGCACACTGTTTTTGCTTCCTCCACACTTATCACTCTCTTCATGCAAATTCACTTTTCTTAAAAACGTCGACAATTTGGTTAAAATATGTTTTCCTTAGTCTTTCCCTACCGACCCCTCTATCTACAGCCGCAACGTAAATTTATTTTACCAGCCGTCTTACATCTATCCTCTCTGTGTTTTTTTTAACAATAATAGAGAATATATGTATATATTAAATAATTTAAAGTCATACGTTTTTATTTATAAATATATTTTATCTGAAACCTAATTACATTGTAATAATGACAAAAAGTATAATAATCTGTACTCTACAAAAACAATCAAATAAATGCTTAATTTTATACCTAATTGACCCACATTAGTGGCGAAATTACCGCCTCCTTTAGGACAAATATATGTATGTGTTCTTTTCACAGCCTGTCTACTGCTGAGCACGGGAGTCCCCATTTCAGGTGGAATGGACGTTAACCCACCACGCTTGTCTAGAATCCGTCCATTGACTCCGTGGGCGTGAGACCTCGCCACTGAGCCGATTGGTCGTCATCGTATGTAAGTATATGTGTAGATAGAATGGCCTACAAATATTTATTCCGAATCTGGGTGTCAATCTGCTTTCAATAAATGTGATGATAGATATGGACAGTCAAAAGTTTTACTTAGCTAAGATCCGCGACAAGCAAAACAATAACAGAAAATTAATAATGTGTGTTTTTCCGTTGGGTTTAGTGGATTATTTGGAACTTTAAACCAAAAACTTACCGAAAATCGGCCATCAACTCTCCACCCACCAACCACTATACACAACGCCAAACACACACTATCACTTTTCCATCTTGTACACGACACGTGTTTCGCCCCAACACGAGGCATCTTCAGGTATAGTAGACTCTACGGAAGACAACCGAAAACTTTTCGGTTGTCTTCCGTTGTGTATAGTGGTTGGTGGGTGGAGAGTTGATGGCCGATTTTCGGTAAGTTTTTGGTTTAAAGTTCCAAATAATCCACTAAACCCAACGGAAAAACACACATTATTAATTTTCTGTTATTGTTTTGCTTGTCGCGGATCTTAGCTAAGTAAAACTTTTGACTGTCCATATAGTGATGGATTTCCGCAAAGTAACGCCTGACTCCATTAATAAGTGATGATAGATTGCTATACATACATTCTTACATAAATCGAAAAGCCTTGTGCTCAGTTAAATTACGTAGGTATATATATGGGTTGTTAGAAACATACAAAAGATTCAATATTTGAGAACTATGAATTTTGGGTATTTATGTTTTTTTGAAGGGGTAGTTTTTACGAGTATGTTTCGGTACGTTTTCTTTCTCCAGTCCTTAAGCAGATCGTCCCAATACATTTTTTTTATTAAAAATGTAAACACGAATGTATAGATTAACATATGCGACAGGAACATAGCGGGGCGTAACTTCGCCGACCATTAATTGTAGCGTGATAAACGTCGAGCGTAATGTCAGAATGATAAACGACTGCTTACCTAATGAGTGAACAATTATATTCATTTTAAAAATATTTAAAGCACAATATTTTGTTATTATTTACTAATTACAACTAAAATATTTATTTATTTATACTTTTTTGTACACCATAGGGACTGCTGACCATGGCGAATGCCACTGGGTATCGCCGTCATCACTATGAATCAATCGCCCATTAATATTTTTCCGGATAATATTTACATTTATTAGACACATGAAACCTAAGCCAACATATTTTGTTACCATTAATTTTATTGTCAGGCAAAGAATAAGAGGAATATCTTAATAAGTTATATTATTGAGGTAGATACTCATAATTATATACATACAAAATTAATATTATACTTCTTTGAAGATAAATTTTGAAATACAAAACGTTCGTAGTCTTAATTCCAACAAAAGAATGGTTGATGGATAAATACAACAAATTAAAATATTTTAATAAACAAGGAGAGAAAGGACAAAGAAGAGAAACGACCAAATGAATCGCTTGATGCAAAGCAATCAACATTACCCATAAACCTCTGCACCATCAATAACATTGTCAAAGGGTTGCCGGGTTTTGAAAAAGTTTAGCCTTTTTTTAATGGCCCAATTCGTGTCGTTCTCTGAAGATAGTTTTTTTTTTCGAGAAACACGCACCATATTTGATAATATTATAGAAAATAAAGCTTTACCATAGTTTTTCACAATATTAAAATTTAAATAAAATAATATTATACAAAGATTGACAGTCATACTTACACATAAATTTGAAATTCACATGATGATAAGATATTATTGTGAGCCAATAAGGGATAATCTAACATTTCATTTATTACAAGATCTTGATTACCAATGTATGTAATGAAGACTGGCATCAAATTACAGTTATTTACGTAAAACTAAATTGATCTATTATAATAGATTTATTACAAGATCTTGATTACCAATATATGTAATTTGATGCCAGTCTTCATTACATATATTGGTAATCAAGATCTTGTAATAAATCTATTATAATAGATCAATTTAGTTTTACGTCAATATCAGCCCGCGGCAGTCCACTGCTGGACATAGGCCTCACCCAAGGCGCGCCACCTAGCTCGATCTTCGGCTACACGCATCCAGTCTCTGCCAGCCGCCTTGCGCAGATCGTCGCTCCATCTAGCCGGAGGGCGTCCCACACTACGTTTGCCGAGTCGCGGTCTCCACTCCAGCACTCGTCTACTCCAACGATTGTCGGTTCTCCGACAAACGTGTCCAGCCCATTGCCACTTCAGTCTGCTAACTTGAAGAGCAATGTCGGTGACTCTGGTTCTCCGGCGAATTTCTTCATTTCGAATTCTGTCCACCAGAGAAACCCCGAGCATAGCTCTCTCCATAGCCCTCTGAGCGACTTTGAGCTTTGCGAGGAGACGGACTGTCAGTGTCCACGTCTCGGCACCGTAAGAGAGTACGGGCAGGACGCACTGGTTGAAGACTTTTGTCTTCAGACATTGTGGTATGGTACGTAAATAACTATAATTTGATGCCAGTCTTCATTATATATATTGGTAATCAAGATCTTGTAATAAATGAAATGTTAGATTATCCCTTATTGGCTCACAATTTTTGTGTATATAAAGAAGACTATTCGCCTCATATATCAACCACTAAGGCCGGTTTTATTAGTTTCTTTACGACACAATTAGGAAATAGATCCGATAAATGACGGGAGGCTTCAATATGGAAGCTTCTGTATAGAAAAGCATGTAATAAATGTTTCAAACTACTTGTACTACCCACTGTACTACTTGATTTATTTGGAACTTAAACCAAAAACTTACCGAAAATCGGCCATCAATTCTCCACCCACCAACCACTACACACAACACCAAACGCACATTACCACTTTTCCATCTTGTAAACGACACGTGTTTCGCCCCAACCCGAGACATCTTCAGGTATAGTAGACTCTACGGAACACAACCGAAAAGGTTGTCTTCCATAGAGTCTACTCCTTGTACTACTTGTACTACGTTACTATGGGAAAGGTTCGAAAAGTTTGGAAATAACTCCTGTCACTAAATCCCATTTCCGCACCAGCCGCTGTAACTAAAAATCCATCCTACGATCGAGATGAATAGCGTTCAAAAAGGATATGAGCCAGTATGACACTGTAACCTTAAAAATCAAATCTATTCCTTTATCAAAGGCCAGCGATGCTTATACAATAGCCCTTGTATTACAAATTATTGTTTACCGTCAGGTGACACGCTTGATCGTTTGCCTTCCTCTCCCATAAAAAAGAAACATACTGATTATTAAATATATATGTATTGCGAGTCTGTGTATCAAGCCAATACTTGGAAAAGCCTGGTGGGTTCATTTTAATTCCTCTAGACATCGTGTGGCACCGTGTCCCGTAGTAAGTTATATATGGGCTATATAGTGTTGTTAATTTTTTTTTGTTTAGTAAAAAATCTGCTACTAGATATGCTTATTAGGACTGTAGATATAGACATTTTCGACCAATAATGCTCTATAACTGACCTATAACAATTTATGGCAACCCTGCTTTTTTCATTAAAGCGTTAATTGTAAATCCAACAACTTTCCATTTGAATCATTTAAAAGTAACTGATACGTCTCTGTTTTTAAATTAACAACTAAAGTCAGAGGGTAATTTATTACAATATACTCATGACTGAAAACTTCGCAACTTGTTTAATGATTAATGGATGAGTCAAGTTTTCTTTTATAAGATTACTTAGTGTACAAAAAAGTTAAATAGCAAAAGTAGCATAACTTTCGAGCTTTTAAAAGATTGCTTTAACATTTCTTACTCACAATTTATCATTCGATATGAAATATAATATCATATTATAATATATTATTCACTATTATTTATGCGTAAAGATTTTCATTATTCTGTTTAAGCATTTATAAACTATATTTATGAGACAAATACATTAGTTTGAATATTATGCTTTTAACATTCTAACAGTAGGTAAGTAAGTGTACCCTAAGTTAATTATAAGGTTAACTAGAAGAGATCCTTCTTTGGAATAACTCCTCCTTTTACATATTTATTCTTGTACCGTTGTATTATTATAATACTATATGATATACAATAAACAATCAACATTTTTATACATGTGTCTTGGTATTTACATAAATGATATTTTACATTTTACACAAAAATAAATTAGAATCATCATGCTGCCTCAAAATGGACGGCCTGTATCTTGATGCATAGAGTTGTATGTTAACTGTTAAATAATATTTTTTTTTATATGGGATAGGAAGGCAAACGCGTAGGCGTGTCACCTGATGGAAAACAACCAACGCCGCCCATAGACATCCGCAGCGCCATAGGCAGTGCGGAAGCGTTGCCGACCTTTATGGAAAGTATCATTATGGGAGTGGGAATGGAAGGGAGGGTGAAGGGTGTTGAGCCTCCAGAACGCGGCCGCTCACCGTATGAAGTGCGGTAGTTAAGCTACCACTAAAAAAAAACAAAAGATTTAATAAAAGTATCAAGCATGAATTACTAGTTTATAAAAATATATGTATTTGCGTATGCGTATGTGTGAATGCGTGTGCATGTGTAATGCGTGTGCAAGTGTGAAAGTATGTGTGTGTGCTTCAAATCAACCAACATAATCATTTAATTATAATTACAAAAAGAGCAACTGTAACTTTTCAATAGATTCACATTCCTGATGTCAAACCGCGTAGGCACTGTGCAAAGCTCTACAACATATTTCACAAACTTGTGCGATTGCTAAATGGAAAGGCAGATGCCACGCTTAAACTTTCCCCAACTGTAAAAATAAGAACTTGGTGAAACTTTAATATTAGTTGTGAATGCACGTACATACTTGTGATCAGACACTAAACCTGCCATTTATTAAAACTTATGTGTCATGACGACTGTGATATAAAATTATTTTCCTCATGAAATGATAACTCAAAGGTCAGGTTAGTTGACGCACAATGAAGGAAGATAAAGGCTGATGATGATAGCTCAATTCACTAAATTATAGCATTATAATTTTAAAATAATATCTTTGGCCTTAACCTAATTTTGAGTATTTTCTTATCTAACCTTTGAACATATTAAATACGAAAGACCTTTTTCTAAAACCTCAGAAGAAAACTAATTAAATACTGTAGCATTATCTTAATCAAATGCATTACTTACTTGTTTAGTTGAATACAAAGCGTCTCTTCAAAAGCCCTTTCACTACTTAAGCTACAAGACAATATAAGCGGATTAGATTAGTATTATCTATGGCTTGTTTAAGAGCCCATGCTAATTCGTAGACTATTACTATATTTGGCTTTGAGGATGGAATATTTAGTTAAAATGAAAAGTCTATTTGCCAGAAGAATCATTCCACACTACGTTTGGTAAGATGGAATCTCCACTTCTAAGATATATGTTACCAGCCCAATTACCAAAAATTTCCTTGGTGTAAAAGTAATTGTATACCTATAATATTATTTTTTATTTTAAAATGTTCCTAACAAAATAGTATATGATAGATATAAATTAATCGATTTCGATTGAAATCTTTATCACAAATAAATGACACATACATTTATTAACACAATATTATAGATTTTTTTATATTTTTATTGTTTTTTAGTTGAAAAGTAAGCGTTGGCGTACACTTCACAACCACGAGCTTTATGTGCTGTACAATGAGCCGAACGTAATCAAAACCATCAAAATTGGACGCCTTCGTTAGGCTGGGCACGTATAACGAATGGACGAAGCTAGATTACCCAAACGCTTTCTTGACGGCAAACCAGATGGTCGTAGAAGCCGCGGAAGGTCTGAGCTCAGATGGCTAGATGGAGTCAAGCACGACATTAAGGCAATCGGTGTGAGGGGCTGGAGAGAAAAAGCCAAACTAAGATCCAACTAGCAAAATTTACTGAGCCCACTCGCGGCTGTAATGCCTATTATTTATTTCGTTATAAACTTCGTAGCGCTTTCATTTGGATCGAATTGTGTTATCACTTTTCTCGGTGACTAATTAGTATGCTCAAATTTATACTTGGGAAATAGCTCCGCCTATAACGTACGGAGCAATCACAATCAATCAGCTTTTATAACCCTAAATGCAGCACTGATGGTACTACACATTTGAATCATGTTGAAATACGTATTCAAAACGTATGTTTATTTAAATTTACATACTCATGTTTATTTGGTCAAGTACGGTTCTTTTACAGCCTATGTATATTCCTCAGCTGGACACGGGAACTTATCATTTCTGGAGGAATCTGGAAACCATATATATATATATATATATATATATATATATATATATATATATATATATATATATATATATATATATATATATATATATATATATATATATATATATATATATATATATATATATATATATATATATATATATATATATATATATATATATATATATGACGACGTGGGAATCGAATCCGCGACCGTTAACTTCGAAAGTGAGGTTTACATTTACGTGAATTGCTATACATTTTTTAATTAAGGACTTTGTTTGCCTTTTACTTAAATAGATTATTTGCCTTAACTGAGTTAATTCTAAGCTAAACTCAATTTGCATACCTAGTTCCAAAAATTTATCAACGTATCAATTTAAAACGTATAAAATATTTTTTTTCTATGACATAAATATCTAACACGATTACACATCGAACCCGAAGCAACCCACGCTGAAATAGAATCTCAGCGTGGGTTGTTTCAAAATTTCTTTTTCAAATGTATCATCGTTATAAATAATATGGAAACCTTATTTCATAATTATAATATCTTATATTTTATGATTATAATATCTTATCTTTTAAAACAAAAAAAAAATATTGAATACAAAATATTTTTCAGTCATTACACGGTATTTAAAATTCACAGCAATATGAATTGCATGAGAATTTACTTGCAATATAAAAATAATATATTTATTTTCGAAATAAAAATATAATATTTATTAAAGCAGTTGGCATACCAGACGCGATTCGACATAATAATATGATATTCAGAAGAAATAATATTCAAAATAAGAATATTAGGGAGCCTACAAAAATGCAGGCCATTTTTGTAGGCTTCCTAACATTCTTATTTATTGATCTACCGGAAAGTTCTATCCGTTTTTAAATTGAAATAACACAATTTTCATATATATAACGATATTTTTGTAGAATATACTTTCCATCGTGACTTATGACTTTTTGCCAGCGTGATTGCAAGTTGTAAATGTTATTTTTAAGAAATGATTTATTTTTAGAGGCGAAGAACTCAACTAGTGCTTGGTTGATATCGGCTTGAGTTTTGAATGCCTTCTCCAGTAAAAAGTTTTGCAAAGAGATGAAAAAGTGATAATCAGAGGGTGCTAGGTTTGGTAGACTATGATAGATGTGACTGAATGTCCCAGCCTAGCTCTGCGATTATCTAACGAATCGCCAAAGCATGCATGTGGTCTGGCATTATCATGATACAGTATGACGTCCGATTGAACATCACCGGCCACTTTTTTCTTAGTGCTTTATTGACATCATCCATTTGCTTGCAGTATCTTTCCGAATTTAGCTTTTCATTATATTTCATAATATATTGGTCCTTGGATGTCTAACCATATACACAACATTCTCTTCTACAGGTTCAAGCTAGGCTTAGAAGTGGAGGGGGCAGGCTGTCCGGGCTCGCAATATGTTCTTTTCCTCACAATGTTTTCGTATGTAATCCATTTTTTATCACCAGTTATTATCCGGTCCAAGAAAAGTTTGTTTTTTCTACCGAGCAAGCTAAAATGTGCATATGACGACTTGATCATTCATATTTTTCTCACTTAACTGGTAAGGCACCCATCTGGAATATTTATAGACCAATCCTAGCTTCCCAATATTGTCGGAAATGGTTTATTGAGTTGAACTCAGCTTCTCTGCAATCTCCGACGTTGTCAAAAACGGATCTTGCTCTATCATAGACTCGATAATGTCGTCATCGATCAAGATGGTCGTCAGAGATGGCCGTCCTGAACGTGGCTTGTCACTAAGGTCAAAATCACCTGATTCAAATTTTTCGAATCATCTTTCTATCAGAAACTGCATATGCACAAAAAACTTTCACTAAATTTCGACACGCTACTATAGCATTTCTTCCTTGTTGGAATTCGTACAAAATATAATAAATAAACTTTACCGTTAGAAATGTTTTCATGATCGCGTCTCACTTAATAATGACATGAGACATCTTTATTTCAGTTTATTTAGGAGAGTACATCTGTGTAAATGCAATGATAAAGGAAGGATAGTCATATATGTCTCAAATCATCATGTGCATATGTATTGAAACTTGAAGTGACACTATCGAACAGAACTTTCTGGTAGACCTTATATTTAAATTATAATTAACTTATATTACGTAATTATTATAATATTAATTATCATTCTCTAATATGAAAAGTTTAAATGGTTTGTTAGCTATCATCTCAAAGTAGCACACAAACAGCTTAGAAACAACAAATACGTCGAAACTAAGTCTGAAGCTATACCTTCTAACCTTAATTCGATATTGATTCAGAGGCAACTTGATAATTTTTCATCAATGTTTGCTGTTACTTATTCAATCCTATATTATCTGTTTTATTATATCGGACAAAAAAATAAAATTATATTTTAACAATTAGCACCATTGTAGCAGATATTTAAACAATTAGCACTTACAATGAAGTGCGTTTTTTAAATATTTATTTAATATTATATATATTTCAAGTACAGCTTCTTACTCGTCAATCCTTCTAAAGACAAAGGCCTCAGGGCCAAGAATCTCAACTCACACCAAAAAAATCTTACATCGATCTTGAAATTAAATAACCTTTCAGGTGTACAATCACAGGTTTAATGTTGATTACATTTTGGTTTGGTATTTGGAGTATATTTACGTTTCATTTATGCAAATGCTATCTGTTTATAAAAAGTCAGTGATCGTGTGTGACTTAAATTTCCGATTTCATAGTTGAATGGCAACGAATTTCATTTGAATGGTAATTTAAATTCCTTTTACGTTCCGGCTCAATTTACGTATTCCACAGCTTTTGTGAAAACAATAAATTATTTCACTGGAGAATAACAACATCGTTTTGTTTTTTATTAAATTTTTAGATTGTAGGTAAGAAAACAACAGTTTAGAGTTTACATCTTTATAACTTTTAGTCATTTTTTGGTTACGCCATTATATACATATGTAAAAAAACTGTTTATTGCCTACATCAGTGGTCCCCAACCCCCGATACTCAAGTAGTAACGTGCTCCAAAGACACAATATTTCATTTTTTTTAACTGTTGAATATTTGTCTCGGGATTATGCGATAAACATTAACAATCAACATCCCTCATCAATATAAGTTCTCCTTCCTCATCAATATAAGTTTATTGCAGTCTCACGCTCTTAACCTATCGGTTCTTAAGATTAAATTCATATATCTTTTATTACAGACCACAAATTTTCTCATGTCCACAATGTAGGTTTCTGTGGCTCGTGACCTCTTTTAGCAATCACACAATTTACCAATCTACTTACAGCTGCCACTCACTAAAGTTTCACCGCCCTTAGACTGACAAATGAGCTACCCACATCACAAAATGTCTTCATTTGTATCCTCCAAGCAACATATGAAATATTGTTTTCTGTAAAAGTATAATTATATTATGTTAATTTACTACTTTTATTTTGTCATGAAAGATAGTTATTGTTGTAAATTATTAATCTGTTGTAGGTAACAAGTTAATGTGTATGTATGTATACATCTATGTATTAATGTGTATATGTATTGTATATATTTATATTTATAAAATTTTTTTATTTATTTATATTTTCACGCCTATCCCCTGCAGGGGTTGGCAGAGACCACAGAGCTCCATCCGCTGCCATTCATCGCAGAGAAACGGCTCGTCATTGGTCGCTTTTCGCCCTCGTGAGAATCAGGACGTGACGGGTGGCGAACCACGTCGCCGTCATTTTTTCGACAAATTAGGTATATTAAATTCGTCTTAGTGAATCCCACGAGCCGCAAGGGAGGATGGAGGTCAGCCCCAGCAGAGCCCTGCATGCTGAGGTAAGGCACCATAGTCCCCGGGGGAGCCCGACCCCGGGACGATCGGCACGCTTTCGACTAGGCTCGCCCCTAGCCACGCATCCATTGGCACGGCAGACCAATTGGATTGGCGGAGAGGAAGGGAAAGGATAGAGAAGAAAGGAAGGGGCAGGAAAGGAAATGCGGATAGGAGGGGTTACCAGACGCGGAATAAACATTTATAAATCCATATAAATATTTATTCCGATGCGGGAATCGAACCCGCGACCATTGACTCCGCGGGTGGAGGGCCCCGCCACTGAGCCAATCGGCCGTCTAATTTATAAAATTAGTTTTTAATATTCTTTTATTCCTGCTGCACCACCTCCAAACCAATGTTCTCACTTTCGCTCGCAGATTGACTGGTATATAATGCTCAATGGTCTTAAGTCCGCAACATTTATATTTTGTGCAAAAAGTTTAAATAAATAAATAAATAACTTTCTTAAAAAAAGCTATCGAAAATATGTAATTGAAAAATCAATATAGAAAATTGATTTCATGAAGTTACAAGAAAATAATAATTACATTCCTAAGATATGCAGTAGAGTTATCTTTGTGTTAAATACAATGTACTACGTAATTGCTCACACATTATTGACTTAAGTTCTCGTGGCTGGTGAGCTCTTGAATAATTCATCTGCGGAATTTGGAATTTTCGCTGAGTGTAAATGTGATTTGTGTGTAGCTTACAACGCAACTATGACCCTTACGTTGACGCTTATAGGATATAAGAACACAGATTGCAGTATTCTGAAATTGTTTTTAACCATTAGATCTTCTAAATAATTTCTCAACTTTAATGATTTTATCTTTATAAGTTTTTTACAGTATTATTGTCTATCTTATCTAATCCTATCAACGTTTGCATTTTTGCCAGCTAGGGTGGCTAAATCTAGAATCCTACGTTATATTTGCCAAAACTGAGTATTTATTCAAGGAATCGTTTGTTCTAATGGCCATCGATTCTAAAAGAAACGAGGGGAACCGACTGGCCATAGTATACTAAATATTTGCTAGCTATGTTAGTGACTGATTTTTTTCTCCTTCATATTTCTCCGGTATATTTCTTCATTGTAAATTACCAAAGAAACTCCGGGTAACTCTTTGTAGCTCTCTGAGCGACTTTAATTGAGATATATAGGACGGACTATCCGTATCCACGCTACAATAAGTATCAAATATTTTAAGAATTTGTTTACCAAATTTACAATACGAGTAAATATATTTACTACTTTTTTGTACCTGCTCTTTTTATTTTTTCTAGTTGGATAGAACGGAAAATTACTAACGGAAAAAATATACTAAACTTAAAACAAATAAGAAAATTCTCGCATACAACTAGATAGCTAGATAAAAACAACAGAAAAAATTGAAAGGAAAGATTTAAAACGAGTGGTTTAATTTACACATTTCAAATAAACCACACTATATTTATAGAACCTGTCGATTTAAAATATAGTTTTTGAGGATTAGTGGTGAGTCCTATGCTTTAATACGGTTCAAAGAGAATTAAACAGTTTATATGGGTCACAATAGAAAACTCAATATCAATTTCTAAACTGCAGCATTTGCTATTGCTTTTTTTAATTTCATACGATGTTCTACGCAATTTTGCTTCAACTTTTTCGAACCACATTATATCCGACACACACGTCGTACGGCATGGTATTTATTTCAAATGTATACTCCTTTTCGACAAATTTAATACTAAACAAATCTAAAATATGTAATTTGAGATCCCTCATAATGAAATATGTAGCAACTTATGTAAACACACACCAAATATATTTTTTTGCAGGTTATGTCATGTCACTTTGTGAATATAAAAGACAGTTTCGTGTTACGATGATTTTACGTGACGTGCGTAAATAAATCTTATATCAACGAAAATATACGTGATGTCTTAGGTAAAATATAAAATATGAAACTAATATAATAAATATTAGGAGAATGACATATTGAAATTGAATTTTTCGTTGCCATCGTGTCGTTATTCAAGTAATTTCAGACAAAACACATATAAGACCTGATGTAGGAATTGAAACTGCGACCTTGTGAAGATTGTCTCAGAAAGCTGTAACTTTGACACATCACTAATTAGATCCTCTGTTCCTTTAGTGCCTTCTTATTTATTATACTAGATTTTTAAAAATATCTCAATAGCCTTCAAGGCTTATAAAACCATACTTTAAATCAGTTAAGCAAAATAATTTAATTATCTTAGTTTGTCATCTTTATAAGGATCGCTTCAATGTTAATCCCAAAATGTTGCTAAAAGAACCAATTGATATATCTAGGAGAGAAAAATTGATTACTTTCCATCGGGTGACATGCTTGCTCGTTTGCCTTCCTATCTCATAAAAAGTAACGTATTTTTGTTTTAAATTAGATCTAATTCTACGACATTCAATTGAGTTCGATTACATAGCTTTTCATTAATATCAACCAACGGCCGTCCACTGCTGAACACAGGCCTCACCTAAGGCGCGCCACCTAGCCTCATCTACGACTATGTTTTTTTAAACCATAATAAAAAAATAACTCCAACATTTCGTTTTACAAATGCGTAAGTAACTTAGGTCTATCTTAAGCTATCTAAGGACTTATAACTTAGGTCATCGCATTCTTATTATATTATAGATCGTTCATATACTTCTATTTTGTTTTTAAAGTCGGATAAGGGACGTATTCGCGCGTAAAAGAAAACATTGCAAAACAACTTGTGTCCCAAAATATTTATGGAAGCATTTCATTTCCCGGGACCGCATTGAATCCGCACAAATCCTCTCAACTCGTGATAGGGTTGTTTTTAGAACATAATGGAAAACGATGATAACTCTGTAAGGCCGTGTTTTACTGTACAAGGTATACAAACAGTTATTAAACAACAACCTTTGATGACCTATTTGACTCAGCTACGTAACTACCGCTTTCAGAGCTAAGAGGCTGAACTTCCACATCGGGATAAATATATGTATGGTCTATAAATATTTATTTCAAGTCTGAATTCCGCTATTCCACCTTGGACAAGCGTAGGAGATTGATGTCAATTACTCCATAACCGGGGAGGCTCGTGCCCAATTTTGGAACATATGTACATATATTGTATGAAAAAAAATAGAACTTATTACTAGAGCAATGCTTTATAATCATAACGAACAATTTAATTTTTTTAAAAAAACCTATTTATCATGGTTCTGCCTTAATTCAAAGCAATAGTATCTTCTACGTTATTCCTTCCTCCTGTAATAGTGAAAGTATATGAACTAGTTTAATCTGTCTACTTCATCATTAAAAGGATATACAAAACATACTTTCATCATCAGAATCAAACCCACCCGCGGCTATAATGCCTTGATGGTAAAAGATACTGGACCAGGCTAAGGCCTGGTCCAGTAACATTTTTTAGTCAGATCGTCGTTTAGCTTTTTCCTCCAGCCCCTCACACCGATTGTCCTTAAGTCGTCCTCGATTCCATCTAGCCATCTGAGCTCAGGCCTTCCGTAGCTCCTACGACCATCTGGTTTGCCGTCGAGTAGTCGTTTGGGTACTCTAGCCTCGTCCAACCGTACCACGTGCCCAGCCGAACGAAGGAAGGAAGAATCTTAATGGTTTTGATGACGTTCAGCTCATTGTACAGCTCATATAGCTCGTGGTTGTAAAGAGTACGCCATCGCTCATTTTCCAACACAGGACCAAAGATACGCCTTAAAGGTCGCACTCAAAGGTTCTTCAACGCTCTTATTTCTTCAGATTTCCTGTGATTATCTCCTTTATGTTCCTTACAATACACTTAGCTCGATGACATGTGAAAGAAATTATATGATATTCTAACAATTAGGCTCTTTAAATTTAATATGTTCTTATACTCTCATTGTATATAGATGCATATACTTTTGGTACATCTATGACAGTTCACGACGGGACATAAGCCTCCCTTCCAACTGAGGGGTGGTTTCAGAATTCCCACAGAGCTGTCAAACAAAATTCAAAAATATAAATTGTTCCTGAAAATAAGTAAAAAATATTTAAGGTGCTTTAATCAATCTTCTGCTTATGTCCTCCAAGACAATCGTGAAATTTGTAATCAAGAAACTGAAGCGTCAAAGAAACGGTTAAAGCGACAAAGTTTGTTTCGTAAGGTACTAACGAGGAAATTTGACGCCGGCAAAATTAATTTTCTTATGACAGATAATTTAAGCATGAAAAATAAAGTTTACTTTTTTGCATTTCAAATAAAGTATATAGAATTTTTACATGTGTATTTCTGGGATTGGGTCAATCATCTGAGTAAAGTTAAAATTTTGGTTCTATTATGTTTTTCTGGATTCCAAGCATTATCATGTTTTTCCTTTAGTAATTCATTATTATTGATATTTTAAATACTTCAATAGCCTGTATGATTATTTTATAAACCTAGTTAATTGAAATGGTATTAAAATAACTTTATATTTTATAATGTTTATTTGACATGTATGTATTTGTAAACAGTAGTAATTAGAGTATGTAATTTAAGTTTTTCATTTACAAGGATCGCTTCCATGTTCTTTTTATGTCTCTGGTATGTGTGGTACATAATGCTGGATTGCTTTTCTTGACACGCTTATTCGTTTACGTTTTTATTCTATTCAAAAACATCGTATTTTATTTTAAAGAAGATCTAATTCTGCGTCGTTCAATTTAGAGCGATTACATAGATTTATTGCAGCCCCACTTTATCTTGAGAATATCTTCGACATTTCGTTTTTCAAATGTCAGTCTGTTCACGATCCAGCAACGTTTCGTAATAAAGTACTTCTGATCAGAAAGGAGAATTTGCAGATGGCGTTGTTTTATATAAAATATTATACAAATGGAAATTATATCATTACATTCCAAATTCACGTGGCACATCTAAGGGTGAGGGTTACCACAGGCAATGATTATGATACTCGTGATATCAAATTTAAATAGGCCAAGTATCGCCAGCAATATCTATACCAATTAAAATGAAATTAACAAATTAATGTATAATTATTTAAAAAATATCGCTCTATTTAAGCAAATTAAAAATTAACGGATATGAGAATCATTGAAAGAAACCGTTTGACAAATATCAAAAATATTATTCCACTTAGGATATTTATAAATATGTAATTACAAAAACAAGACATAAAATCAGTGATTATTGATATTCAAATAACCATAGACATCTGCAGCACAGGAGAGTGCAGACGCATTACAGAAAAATTGACGCAATAGGAGCTAAAGAAGTAAAGTAGGGAAAAGTACATAACTGGGCTTCCAGGTCTTGAACACTCTGGAACGCAAAACTATTATTCAAAGTCACTATTCCGCCAATGATACGTCCTAAAAAAGAGCAGACATTCATGCTGCAGACAAAATTCAAAAGTATCATAACAAAAAAGGTTTAGGAGAAAGGCTTTAATTATTTAAATATATTGTAAGAATTGTCTTTTAATTAGCAAAAAAAGGTGTAGTGCTGGCCTCTCATAAAACAAAACATATTTTTATGAGAAGATAGGTAAGGGAAATTTAAAAGACTTAAAAAATAGTTACTTCTATATCTGATTGTTTATATAAATTAATTTAACCCATGCAACTGAACCTATATTTTAAATATAATATACGTAACTATAAAAACGAATTGTATAAAAAAAATGATGGCGACATGGTTCGCCACCCATCACGTCCTGATTCCCACGAGGGCGAGAAGCGATGAACGGAAAGCCATTTCGCTACGATGACTGTGAGAGAAAGGATGGATGAAAAGATGGATAAGTATGAAGGAAGCAAGGAGGGTGTGTCGGGGTCTTAGCGGAACAAAATGAAGCATTACGAAAAACGGTGAATAAAACGCTTAAAATATATGAGTGTTTTTAAAAGAAACTCCTGGTAATTATAAAATTTATGAATATTACACGGACTAAAGCTGGCTGTAATTAGCCTCTGCATCTTTTAACGTTCCGGGGTGAACCTCTCTCTGTTTTGAGGTAATTATAATTGTTAATAAATATTAGTGAATCCAAGATACTTGCACATGTTATATGATTTGTATTTCCGTGTGTATACTACAGAAATGTTCAGTAGTTAAAGAGTAACTAACTTTTGAGTTAAATTCTTCGCATCGAAACACGATCGAAATTTAAATTTGTTTATAATAAACAATTTTTGGGTTTCTAGATCGTTTCGTATTACCTAATATGTATCCAAAACACTTCATCCGAATGTAAAAAAAAGAAATAATTTAACTTTCAATCCAATTATGTTATTAAAAATAAAATTATTTTATTTTAAAATTAAAAAATGAACTAAACGTCTTTATAAATGGTATTTATGTATTTAATAGGAAATACATACACGCACACACAACAGAATTAAATGAAATATTCTGACACTGCATTAACTTGAACTCTGTTAACTCAGTATACTATAGTTTCTATTACAGCTACGAAATTTCGAAGAAAATCTCGTCTTTATTATTGCTAGTATAACAATAATTTGTGCATGTCTCCCACACTAATTCTGTTGTCAAGGCTTGTGTGTTTGCCATCGCTTGTTTAGTTGTTGATATGGCACTAAACATGAAAATTGAATTAACATTGGTGTACAGTTTGAACATGTTCTGTAAATAAGTTATTTTAAATTGTCTTTTTTATTTAAAGATGTTAAGGACTATAATGTAAATTAATTTACATTTTTTGTGATTTTGAGAATATGAATTAATACATTTTTCTTAAAATTTCTATACTACAATTAAGATCAAAGAATTTAAATTAATATTGTCTCGGCTTCCAATACGAGAATTCACCTCTGGTCACGATCTTATGCGGTTTCTAGCCAGTTCAAAACGCTAAAATATATAAATAGATTTCACTTTAACTCCAATTTATATAATTTATTGCTCGGATTGCATGATGATTATCGGAGTTAGGAAATTGAGGCAATCGAAAGCCGGGAAAGTTTTAATCAAACCTATAAATCTATCAAAGAGACGTGCGCCATAAATATTTTATTATTTTTTTGATTAATAAAAATTTGTTGATCTAATTTGTATAGTACAAAAGAGTTGGGCAAGTTAGAATATCCACTATTTTATTTGTGATTATCATCATAAATGACGCCGTAACACTCCGCTTTTGGGCATTATTCCCCACACTTGTAGACGGAATGGGAATCGCAAATTGGTTTAGATTACTCAGGCTGCTGCTTATCTTCTAGTATTTACTCACAAGGGACCGCTCTTACGATACTCACGGGAAGAAATTGCATGGCCCTACAAAGAGTAGTGTAGAGTAGTAGCACTTGTGATGTATTACATTTTATATTAGAAACGATGAAATTGGTATTGGTGAATTGATGAAAGTCTGTCCATAATTTCTTTTTCACAGCTCATATATATGTCCCACTGCTGAGTGCGAGCCTCCCCATTTGTGGCGAAACGGACGTTAACCCAGCTCCCTTGTCCAATGCAGATTGATGGGGTTACTAGACTCTGAATAAATATCTGTAGGCCATACATATACTTATACTGATGCGAGAATCGAACTCACGACTGCTCCCTGACTCCGGGATCGTGGGATGCCGCCACTGAGCCGATTGATTGAAAGACTATCCAATTGACTTAGTTGCGAAGCTACCGCTTTTCGAGCTTCCGGGTTTGATTCTCACATTACGTTAAAAATATGTATTGACAACAGGTTTTTATTCAGTGTCTAGATGGCTCGTCCATCAACCTTAGACAAACGTGGCGGGTTAATATCCATTTAATCCAAAAAAATATAATCTTTGTGCTCAGCAGTAGGACTCATAATAAAAAAATCAATCTAGTCTGTACTGATCTGTACCGTAAAAAACACATTAATGTCAAAGCTATGTACGAATGATGTTAAGAATAAGCCCTTAGCGGAGAAAAAAGACTAAGAAACTCTCAGGCCGTTATTATAATTAATGGATTCTGCCAAACGGAAAGTGGAAATTTCTTGTTTATAACAACGAGTCGTCTCGACTATCTTGTTAAATAAGTGGTGTTTTTTAAAGTACCTTATATTTACTTATAAACTTACTTACTAAACACGAGTTGTGGAAAAAAAACGCATAGTTTAAAGGTATAAAAACATTTTTGCACACCAGTATGAGTATATAGAAGTGTGAACATTAAGATATTTTTTATTTATTTAAATGTAGCATTTCAGGGGGTTAAAGAGAGAATGCATGTTTGTATGGAAATATATAACTTTTGAAATTAAAAATAAAATACAATTATGTAAATTAAATAGGGACAACATAAAAAAAATTATTTTTAGTAAATTTCTTAATAATCCTCGCCACAATCATGGTTTACAAATTAACGCTTGTTTTTATTAAATGTTGAAAGTTCAATTTGAGCATCTGTAGAAAGTTATTATGTTCGTTTTTAAGAAAAAATTTGCCAGAGAATCAAAGTCACCGACTGTCACATGTAGCTTTCTTAGTGACGCATCTTGGGAAAGGCCGATATCACGCTGTGTAATGTAAAAGCCTGCTGCATGTTAACAATACCAGTGTCCAAAAAACGTACTGTATTTACGGAATTAAATCTTAAAAAACTTCCGTCTATGAGTGTTTAAAGACTAGTGAAGATAACGTCCATGCCAAGGTTAACTTAATTGCGTATAAACAACATAGCGCCATCTGTGAAACAGAGAACGCGTTATCAGCGTGAGCTTCAGCGCTACCTGTGTCGTCGTAGAAGTATGTAAAGAATTAGAATGTTTCATATCAATTTTAAACTATTATCGTATTAAACTCATGAACACAAGAATATATTTTTGAAATATAAACTTTAAGACGGTATTCATTTTTACAAAAGGATGGAACTTTAGAAATCTTCGAGATAATCCAAAAATGCCAAGCTATTTTTAAAATACAGCAGTACATTCTACTCACAACAACCGTACTTTAAATTTATTGGCGATTACTTTGATAACAAGCATCGCGTAAAAAGACATTGTAGTGAATTATCATCTACTTTTGAGGTTACTAAATGATAAGAAAGCAAGATATCTTCAGTCAAATAATGTTTCACTTTTTTACTTTTCCCTAATTTTAAAGCTTTCTTTTCTAATATATATTAATAACTGAGAAAATTATTTACAAATTAGACATTTACAGTTTAATACATAATATTTAAACGTGAAGCATTTAAAATGTAGTAAGCAACATATTAAGCGACCAATGACGAGCCGTTTCGCTGCGATGAATGGCAGTGGATGGAGCTCTGTGGTCTCTGCCAACCCCTGCGGGGGATAGGCGTGAATATATAAAAAAAAATATATATATCCCAATGCTGAGCACGGGTCTCTTCATTTCTGTAGGAACGAACGCTAACCCACCACGCTTGTCTAATGCGGATTAGTGGGGTTACCAGACTCGAAATAGATATCTGTAGGCCATACATATATTTATTCCGACGCGGGGATCGAACCTGCGACCATTGACTCCGTGGGTGGGCGGCTCCGCCACTAACCCAATTGGTCTGCATACACACATAACACATAATTTTATAGAAATCGGTTAGACTGTTTTGGAGATTAGGTTACACAGCGAGTGACATGTGATTATATTTATTGTTAATTATAAAATATTTCATGGTAATATTTATATAAAGTCCCTTTTATGGAAGCTTGCGGAATAAATTCTTATATCTAATTCACAGAAAAATTGCAAACTACCCTTATAACTAAGTCTACACGCTTTATATCATGTCTCTCTTAGTGAATAATAAAAGAACCTCATTGGTAGCTTACTTTATGTTACTGTTGTTACGTGACGCATTAATGTGAAATAGGAAAAAACATAAGGAGAAAGAAGAACTTAAAAACAACAGATTTTTATTTCACGCAGAACGTCGCAAAATAACAATCAAGACACTTATATAAATATGTTTATCTTGTCAGCTAAATTGAAACCCATTTATTGATTTATTATTGTATTATCGCTAGCTTCGCTTCTGAGCCAATTAAATGGTTTAGACTTAAAACACGCATAACGTAATGAGTAAATATTATTAGGAAATATAATATATTCTTAGGAGCAAATCCTACTACTTTATAGTATATACTCAAATCCAGTCCTATAGTATATACTAAAATTATACTAATCCTACTCTTCATATGTAATCGACTATCCAAAATTGTGTTCAATTGTAAATTAGATAAAGATTAATATTTTAACATTTAAAAATTACACAACACTGGAATTCTGGAAATGCTGAAATATATGGTTTTTAATATACAAAAATATTTTTTTCTCTGAGATTTTTTAAAGTTCCAAAGTGGTCTGGGTGGAAATGGAAGTCAAATTATTGTTTAAGTGAGTAGAAAAGGCAACGGACGTCATAATGAAAAACATTTTTCAAAAAAATGGTGGGATTAACATTTAAAATAAACGACAATTTTTAAAACTTTTTGACAGGAATATTTACTGAAGTGCGAGGGGCACTTTATCAGAATTAAATAGAACGGATACAGCGGCGTGCCGTAGGCGACGGGCGGCTGTTGACACAAAACACGCTACCCACAATACACACATAATTTGAGCACACGCACCCACTATACATACACCAACACCTCATCACAACGGTATACGGAAAATCTAATAATGGTAGAGCCACGCTGCAGACGAATATTTGTCTGTAACATGAATGGGCCGACTCGCCCGGGGAAGTACCACACTCCAGCATAAAACCGGCGTCTGAGTACCGCGCTTCGTACGGTGGGCGGCCGAGTTCCGGAGGCACAACACCCTCCCCCTCCCATTTCCACTACCATAATGACACTTTCCTTTAAGGTCGGCAACGCTTCCGCACTGCCTATGGCGCTGCGGAAGTCTATGAGCGGCGTTGATTGCTTTTCATCAGATGACACGCATGCTCGTTTGCCTTTCTCTCCCATAAAAAAATCATAATAATTTAATGTATAATAAATAAAAAAATCAATTTATTACATTATGTATATAAAAAAAATTGTAACATGGATGCGTCTGAACATGAATTTCATAAAAATTCTATGATAATAGACCATAATCTGAAGCATCTAAGACAGCATTTATAATGTTTATATAGAAATTCAGTTAAATGTGAACTAAACGATTTAACTGAATTTATGTGTTTTGTTGTGAAACTTTTTCCTTGCCTTAGTAGATTTGCGTTTAAGTCTATTTATGTACCAATATTGCGCACGCCATTTTGCCCCTTCGCCCATTGTCCAATAGCATCCAACATAGGAAATCAATGTGGGGCTAAAAGTATATAGCTTTTTATTTATTTTATTTACTTAAAAGTATATTTTTATAGAATTGCCGTTAGTTTTCATTGGTCATAGTTTAAATCCATTGAATCAATCTACATCAATATTATATTTTGAAATGTACTTAAAATTTATTAAACACGTAAGTGCATATTTCTTATCTAACAGATAAAAAAAAACTTAAGATAATTCCAGTATAATATATGTTTACAGAAAACTTTCATTTCATTTTTGAGAGATTTCAGAAAACTTTCATTCCATGTTAATTTTTTAATGTTGGTGACATTAAAAAATGAACGAAATGAAACAAAATATTAATTCCATAGCTGAAAGCCGTTTTCGCCAGTAATTTTCTACATAAATAGCCATCGGAAAATTAAGGTAGACATTAAGCAGGATATAACAAAATAATTCGCAACTTCCGCATCTCGTAGTCTAAAGACCTTATCTTCCGCTACAGTTGTTGTTAAGTTTGACTTTAATTAAAACAAGATAGTAACTATCGAAATAGTTTTGATCGAATCACTCGCTTCCCTTGTCCGTATAGCATTTGATTATCTAGTCTTCGTTTATAGCCGCCATTCTAAGTGGTTTAGTAATTAAACTTAAAAGCGGGTATTTCATTTTAAAGTAGAGTACGAGTATAAACTTACTGTTTCCCGCTATTTGCATATCATCCCTATTTGGTTGGTATTCGAAAACAAATTATTTTTTTTTCTAATACACCAAACCATACTTTTTATACAGTAATAGTTCATAAATATTATGAAGAAACTGATTTCCCCCACTGGTGGTGCGTAATGGGATAAGTTCAGGCTAACTGATATAGGACTAGATATACATATATATTTAATAATCAACATATTTTTTAGGATACCTTATTTTTACTTAATATTAAAATGACCTCGCCAACTCGTTGAGGCTTACCTGTAATTCATCAATTTAATATGATATATGAAGCGAAAAATATTTGAATTTATCGCAAGTCATTACAATATTACATGAAACCTTGTCATGCTTAATCTTAATATATAAAAATCACGTGTCACTGTGTAATACGGACACGCTAATCTCCGAAACCATCCCGAAACTTAAAATAATATACTTTTAGACTCTATAGGTGGCACTGTTGTTAAGAATAAAAATTTCAACGAATTTTTTTTTTAATTTGTGCCCGGACGAAGTCTGCCCGGGTCCACTAGTCATATACATATATATTTTATACGTTATCTTCAACGGAGGCTAACTAATCCATTATTGAATGACGCCTATTGAATAACGCAAGTAACTGTAGATACATGAGTCGCTGGTTCATATCCAATTCAAGTTATTTAATTTATTTATTTTATTTATGACATTTAACAGGTGAAGTTCAATGGGACATAATAGGTCCCACTAGGCAGGCCCGTGGCTAAGACCTTCCGATTCGGTCATTATTCAGATTTGGAATACATATATATATATATATATATATATATATATATATATATATATATATATATATATATATATATATATATATATATATATATAAATACACATAAATTAGTACATAAACACGTAATGTATATAAATAAATATATACATATACATATTCATACATAATATATATAGATAAAATATAATAATATCAGTGCCAGCAAGTGATGCAACTACTCTGTAAATAACTCGTGGATTTGATTCCTACTTAGTAATTTTACCCATTTTTATTATACACTTTTATTTTGTTATTTCTATATGTATTGCCTAGAGATGATCTCGGAAACTCATTGTATATTTTTGGGCCAATGTAGTAAAAATAAGAGCGACCAATACCTTTTTAATTAACACAAGTAACAGGATACCCTGTATTTTTTAACAGCCCATATATGTCCCATAGCTGAGCAGGGTCTCTCCATTTCTGGAGGAACGAACGTTAACTCACCACGCTTGTCCAATGCTGATTAACGGGGTTACTAGACTCGGAATAAATATTTTTAATCCATACATATATTTATTCCGATGCGGGGATCGAACCCGCGACCATTGACTCCGCATGCGGAGGGCCCCGCCACTGAGCCAATTGGTCGGATACCCTGTATAGTCGGTGCCATTATATCACACAAATGACATGAACAAACACCCAAACTCGGAATAAATACCTGTGGGCCATACAAACAATTATCCTTATGTGCGATTTGAGCGTGCGACTTTAGACTCCGAAATCCGCTTTCGGAGTCTAAAGTCGCAATTTGCTAGAGACTCAATTATTTTAGATGCTCAAAGTAAGTAGTATAAAGAAATATTGCCATTAAGCATTCCAATAATTGAATTTTGCTACAAATCTATTTTATAATAACAATCTCTTAGAGTTGAATTTAAAATAAACTCTTAACTCCACTTAGAAATAAATCAGAAAGGCACTTGCTTTGAAGAGAAAAAGAATTTCAAGAACCTTAGCGTTTTCTAAATATTATACCTTTAAGCTATTAATTTGATTTATTATTTGTGTTCTAATATCATATAAATATATATTATATTAGTATAATTGTATGTTATTGGAATACTAGATACTCTCTTAGTGGCACATAAACTTACTACACTTGTTACCTTACAGACTTCATTCGATTTCTAATCAAATTCAATCAAACAAAATCATTTTCAAAGAGCAGTGCCTTTTGTATTTACGCATATACTAAACTATTTAAATATGATATATGCATGTATGTATATTCTGCATTGTTTAAATTTCTTTGCTATATGTTTCCTGGTACAGATTAAAAACCGCGTAAGAGGCGACTATGGGAGCAAATGTCAGTAACGTATATTGCAGTGTATTTGGAAATACATATACTGCAAAAATCGCTTATTTTAGCCATTCGAGAGCACACCAGTGAATCTCTCATTAGATTTGCCAGTTGCCATGGCTGAAAACGGTATATATATATATATATATATATATATATATATATATATATATATATATATATATATATATATATATATATATATATATATATATATATATATATATATATACACACACAATTCGCGATTCCTAAACCCCCACAGCGTGTGGATTACGGCAACGCCCCTAAATTTCTTCAGGTAGACCAATGTCCAGCAGTAAACCGTATCGGCTGTATTAAAGGTGACGAAAGTTAAATATTTAGGTTTTCTCAAAAAGAAACGATCACTTCTTCTTCTTCTTCGTTTTAACGACATCAGACATTCAAAAACGATCGCTGTAATCTAAAGTATGAAGTAACTACAATATTCTAAATTACATAATTTACCGTTTGCAAACTATAAAACATATTTCTTTGTACATTTGATACATACTTTTTATATTTCTAACGAAAGTTCTTACTTTTAATACATTTTTAATATTTATTTAAATTTCATAATTTTTTTTTATCGAAATCAATATATGTGAGTGATTATCTGCGTTTTTGGAACGTATCAATCAATATTGACATTTTCTTCATTTTATTGTGCCTCGATTTTGTACATTTATAGTATCTTAGTTGTAAAACAAAACACACTCCAAAATTAAACAAGCATAAGAAATTAATTAAAAAAAACACCTCGGATTTAATAACGAATATCTGCTTATAAAGACATTCTTAGCAAAATTTTGATATGTTTTAAACGATAGTAACTTAATTTTCGAAATAGTTTGGATGAAATCACTTAATTGCTCTGTCCGTGATTTAATTGATTACCTCAGCTTCATTAACCACCCCTAATCAAATACTGAATGCGGGTTTTACAATTAAGTTCTAGAAAGATCCTTTATTAACGTTTTTTTTTTTGTAATATGCTTTTTACCTATTCTTTACATAATGATAAACATATTTATCTTTTTCAAATGTTAATAATATTTCATTAATATATTATCTACAATATTATTTAGGAAGTATAAAGTATTTCACAACATATTAAAAAAAAATTCAAGAAGAATGTTTATGTGTCGATTCTTTGAAAATTTTTATGTTAAAGTTAGAATGTGGACAGCTAGGTAAAAGTTCTCAATTTCCACATAGTAATGGATTTCCGTAAAGTAACGCCTGACTCCATTAATCATCTTAAAAGTTAGAAAATAAGCAAATGGGTTATCTGATCTAATGCCACCAGTGCCGCTCATGAATATTGGTAATACTGAGGCACTACATACTACTGTGCGTTGTCCACATTAGAATAAATCCTCTCACTCTACTACAGATATTTAAGCGTCCATAAATAATAGGAAAGAAGATGGAAACATTATATTATTTTTTTATGGGATAGAAAGGCAAACGAGCAGGCATCACCTGATGGAAACCAATCAACGCCGCCCATAGATATCTGCAGCGCCATAGACAGTGCGGAAGCGTTGCCGTCCTTTAAGGAAAGTGTCATTATGGGAAAGGGAGTTGTTGGGGGGGGGGGGTGTTGGGCCTCCGAAACTCAGCCGTTCACCGTACGAAGCGCGGTAGCTAAGCTACCACTCAGACGCCGGTTTTCTACGGGAGTGTGGAACTTCCCCGGGCGAGCTGGCCAATTTATGCTACAGATAAATATTATGCCATTCTTGACAAAGCATTCGTCTGCAGTGTCGCTCTACCACTAATATAAATCCAGCGGCAATCAAGCAAGCAGTTATTAGCAATTGATTTAAACTTAGTCTTTTATGGATAAACAAAACTTTCACGCGTATAACCATTATTATTCTAAATCTATCGCATAATTTATATTTTATACGTAAAGAGTTTTGACTATCTATCATTTTATTTTTTGTTTATTTTCGGAATTCTGTTGGCATGCGCCAACGTCATAAATATATAAAATTCAAAAAGCTACGTTTATTTTATGCATCGTGCTACTCTTATCATTGTTTTCGTTTGGATTTTATTATAAACGATATATAAATAAAGCCCGATATGAACAGTGATAGACACAAACTACAGCGCGAATTGGCCGATTCAACCGAACAAATACACACTCACAGATTATCGGCGTTAAGTAGAAGCATTTTTCTATTTTACATTTTCTACATTACATTTCGGAGGTGAGTACATTCGGAGGTCCAACTCCTTTCTCCTTCCTCTACTTCCTTATTCCCCATTATTTCCTTCTTCTCATTATTCATATCTTTATCATAAGATTGAGAGAGGCAAAACATCTGCAGTGCCCTTTAATATTGCAAATGTTTATCTATCAGGTGACCTGCTAGCTCATTTACTTTCAGTTACAAACCGCATTTTTAAAAAAAAATGTTATACACACACACACATATATATATATATATATATATATATATATATATATATATATATATATATATATATATATATATATATATATACATACACATATATATATGTATATGTATATATATGTATATATATATATATATATATATATATGTGTATATGTATATATATGTATATATATATATATATATATATATATATGCATACATGTATAAGTTAGAAAAATACATAATATTATAATTAATTATTACATAACTTTGTTTCTGGTATACAACAGAAAAATTTATTTATCTAGAACTTGTTCTAAAAAGACCCATTCTTGAAAGTGAATTCGAATTTTTTTATTTTATCCACACACATTTGTTGTTTTCTTCAGAGTTTAGTTCAATTAAATCATAATTATTTTATTTTACATATTTGACGATAATATTATAATGACTATATCAAAATATGACAATTCAAAAGATAATAATGTTGATTATATAAGTCTTTTTTTAATACAAATTACCTATTTTTCAGCATATAACTGCAACTACTAACGTTTTTTTGACGTTTCAAATAACAAGAAAACTTCTCGATGCTTCACCATAACCATTTAAACAACATAACTCTAAACATAAACATTTAGTTTACTGGAAATTAACGTCGATTTGATATGAAAAAAAGATATACAAAGTAAATTTTGCTTCAGTCATAACGACATATTATTAAGATTGATAATAAAATATCCTTAAATATTTAAACTTAATTTTTATATTAAAAGATATTTAGTATATGAGTACATGTAAAAACATAGTAATTACTACTGTCTCTTCAAAGATTATAATTTTAATCATTTATTTATATAATTGGAAGGTTTTGTTTTTGATATGGTTTATTGATAATGGTTAAATCAATGAGATATTTTATATTTAATTTTATAAATAATAAAATATATTTTTTAAATGGTAAAATTAAGAAAACTTGTTGCTTCCAAAAAGATTCTAAATTCGCATAAAAAAAGACGGTCTCACAGATAAGATAGGAAATTTGGCTTAACAACATATTGAAAAGGAGGCAAATATCCGAATATCCCTCTTAGAATCAGTGTGAAGCGGTATAAGCTTCTTGGGGAAAATGGGATACGTGATCAAATTTCTTTAACACAAGACCGTAATAGATATGTAAGTTTTGAAATTCTGACATTTTCTCGTATAGAAAAACGTTTTTGTGGTAATAAGTACCAAATTAAAATCTATAAGGTTTAGAACCACAATTAAAAGAATCTCTTACTCTTGAATAGTCTTCTTCAACTTTTCTACATTGTCGCCGACAAAGCTTTCCGTCGTTGCTCATCTTTATATATACATATATAATTCTTATGTACGTGTGGTCACTGAATTCTCTCGTAACGACTGGACCGATTTTGATGAAATTATATACGTGTGTTTAAATGGATCTTCAAACCTTCAGAATATACACCCAATACAAATACATATGACAATGCTGTTCATTTTAATTATTGAGGTAATAATGTTTGATATATTTATGCAAGCTTTTAATAAACTTGCACCAAATTTAGGTTATACAATATTATTATATGTACAGATATATCTAACATACAAAATTAAAATAAAAGGAAATACAACATTTAAAAAATAATATAGAAAGGAAAATCTCTGTTTTTCTCATCCTATTGTGATGATTTTTAGCGACCTGCAATATAAAGAGCATAAAAATAACATTAAAGATCCCATTCCTTCAGAAAATCCTTAAAGAGAAAATCGTAAGATGTAATTTACGACTCTTTAAAAACGTACACTTATTGTGAACACGTTTGAATGTCTCACATTAAAAAAGACCTAATATTTGAAAAATACATTAATAGCATTGTACAAAATATATTATTTAAAATGAATACATTATTACACGTTTAAATATTATAATATTACATATTTTACTTATTATAGTTTTGGCAACATCCCATAATTTTATGGGAGGTCAATGTCTACACGTAGGCTGTTATAACTGTATTGATGACGGTGGCAAACGAGCAGGCGTATCACCTGATGGATAGCAACTGCGTTGTACGAACTCGCAAGCAGAAGGAAGAAACTTGTGAACTGAGTAAAACGACGATGCGACAAGAATAGGCAAGATTTATGTATTATATAAAAAATATGTGCAACTAATAAATTTCGTGACGTCGTTGATATGTTGCAAATAATATTAATAAATATTTATATACACTCTGTCAAGAAAGTACTGGGAAAAGATCAATAATACACAAACTGTTTGTTATTCATCCAAATTTATTTTATCACCTTTATAGTATGCTCCTTCAGAAACGATACACTTACGCCAACGAATAATCCAATCATCAAAACATTTTTTAAACGCTGTTTCCGGAATTGAGTTCAGTTCTCGCCGCGAATTCTCCTTTATGTCTTCTACCGATTGAAAACGGGTGCCACGAAGTGGTAATTTGAGTTTAGGAAAAAGAAAGAAGTCGGCTGGAGCCATATCTGGTGAATATGGTGGTTGCTCGATGGTATTTGTTGAGTGTTTGGTCAAAAATTCGTTCACAATGATTGCCTTGTGTGAAGGCGCATTATCGTGATGCAAAATCCAAGAATTTTCTTTCCACAAATCTGGCCTTTTTCGGTGGTTATCTTTCTCAAAGTTGAATGATGATTTTCACTGTTTTCTTCACTTTTCAACTTCAGTTGCAGACGATGATAGCCTACGAGAGCGAGGCAAATCTTCTATCACATCTCGACCGCTTTTGAAAGCTTTGTACCACTCATAAGCACGAGTTTTTGATAAAGTCGATTCACCGTAAGTCTTCTGTAACATTTTCATTGACTCCGAACACGAAATTCCATTGGCGATGCAAAATTTAAGACAAACTCTTTGTTCGATGTTTTTGTCCATTATGAAATTCGCAATACACACTAGATATGATATAACTTAAAACAGCACTGTATTTAATATAAATAACAGATGCAACTCAAACGCCGCGCCAAAATGGAAAAGAGTTGTGCCAATCTAACAACAACAAAAAAAAACAAAAATTCGAATTTGGAACCATAAACAATCCATTCCCGATACTTTCTTGACTGAATGTATATTTATACTAACATTACGGAGGAATTAAAGAATTTTTAATTGATTAAAAACTTTCAATGTAATTAAAAAAATATGTGATAAGATAAAAATGAATTATTATTTGTAGTGCACCCCCTGACAAAATGGAGCGACGATCTGCACACGGCTGACAAATACTGGTTATATCGAAGAGAGGCTTAGTGATGCATGCAGTGAGCCTATATTCAACGTTCAACTGATGCAGACGATAAAAGATAACTGACACTAGTTAGTAGACAGACTCACTAGACAGTAGTGACACTAGGTAGTAGTAAGTAGACTACTATTTTTTAGTATATAATTATATCATATATATACATGTTGCATATTTATATCTTCATGCTTCTATACAAAATAATTACATTGTTATTAAATTAAATTAAGGTAACGGTGTCAGCTCTCTCTTCAATCGTCGCCCTTCTGTAATCTGAATCTCATCAGTTCTCAATTTACTCAAGCAGCCATAGCAACGATGTTAGCGATTAAATTTTGATGAGTTTGCGTGCTACAGAACGATGTCTTTTAAACTTGGTTCTTTACGAGATATTTGATATTGTATAATAACATAAAAATATAATCAAATAAAATAAGAGAGAGTAATACTTCATTGCACATCAAAAAAGCAACAAACGTGTTATATTTAAATCACAAATAATTGACTATCAAAAATGTTTAAAAATATAGAAAAAAACACATGGAAATCGAAAAATATTTTATTTCCTACTTCATCAAGGAGAAGTCTAAATTGACGAACAAAAACATTGTTTTATATAGAAAAATATGCTGATTTTACATCAAATAAACTGACTTGACATTAAATATAGTAATAACATCGTAAATATATCAACGTAATATATAATATATAATATAATAAATTTTTTGCTTGACACGAATCAGTGTAATTTTGATGTGTACTTAGTACATTTGATAGAACACTAGTTTATTGTGTTTACAGAAAAATGGATGAAGAATAGTGTATTTAGGTATTACTCTATGAAAAATATAACCCTTTGAATTTAGTTTTAAATATACGCTGTTTTAAAATTCATTAATAACATTTTAAAGATGAACAAACAAAACTTACTCTGCTATGATGTGTAAATACATGTATTAAGTCATCCGCAAAGTAACGCCTGACTTCATCTACTCTCTAAATAACATATTATTATTTTTATTTATTCAAATATTTTTTGCATACTTGGTGCCAGTCACTTTACATGTGAAGTCAACGCAATCATTAAAACATTTGTGAATAATTCAAGGAAGATTATTATGTCTAAAAATATTCCCCGAACCTTTTTGAATGAAAAGCAGAAGCATTTTCTTTACAGCTCCCTCTAATCTATGCTCTTTATAGTACATTGAGATAAGCGGCCATTATCGGCTTACGTACACTTTTCGCGAGAAAATTATGAAGGATGGAGGATTTATCTTGTTGCGTTATTAAATATTTATTATTTGAAAAACATACATACATATATATATATATATATATATATATATATATATATATATATATATATATATATATATATATATATATATATATATATATATATATATATATATATATATATATATATATATATATATATATATATATATATATATATATATATATATTCAATATTCTTATATTTTATCAAAATTTGGTAGTTTGAATTTTAAAATAATAACTTATTTTATTACATTACATACTAAAGGACGTCCCCAGATAAATAGAGCGACGATCTACATATGACCGCCGACGGAGAATGAATGCGTGATGTTGGGCTAGGTGGCGCGTCTTAAGGCAGGCATATGTCCAGCAGTGAACTCTTGTAGACTGAAAATGGTGATAATATTTTTTCTAAATCATTTTCAAAAGTTAGTGGGTGACCCAAGCATAAATGGAGGGCAGACTCCACCCTCACATAATATCGGTGTAAAGTAGCAGCTTTCAATTTGTTACCGCAATTCTTTAGGTGAATGCAGGTGTCCGAAGGCCCAAATCCTTTCCACTACCTTTACATCTTTCTTCTCGTCAAATTATTCAGGTTCCTGCCCCAAAATATGCAAATGCCCTTGGTATTGCAAATTTTTACGTGTAATAGTGATTATTTACTCAGGTATTCCGCTTGTTCTTTATGACCCGAGACGTTTGTTCTAACACTCGATACACGAGATACTGAGCATTCTCTGCCAACACCAGTCATCAGATCGTTGTAGGGTCAATGTCTCCGCTGCATACAAGAATACAGGAAAAACAAGCAACCGCGCGATATATATGCTTTATATATTTTCCGGGTTTGATCGTCTTGCCAATCCTCTTTCGACAAACATGCTGGTTTTATGTCCATTCTTTCAGACATGGGGTGGCCCCATGCTCAGCAGTGGGACAGTTGCAGGCTGTAAAAAAACAAATAGATTAGAAAATTTAATATTCATTATATTAAATAGTTTTATTATAGTGGTGATAGCATGTGAGTATTTTTTTTTAATAAATGAAATCATATGTAAACTTTTTATTTTCACTAAAGGCATTTAGTATTCCGATCATTGAACTTTGTACAGTAGCGAAAGTATAGGCGTAAACTGAATTATAGTCAAACTATAATTATCCTTTCCGGCAATAAACGTAGATTTTATCCTCCAATTAAAGAATAATTATTTTTCGAAAGGCAGCTAACAATCGAAAAATACAATATTATTTATATGTTTTTTAAAATTTTTGTATAAGCTTTCACAAATCCCCAATAAATTATTTTATTTTATTTTATTTGAAAGAACTATTACAAACTTATTTTTATTATTGCTTTTAGTTATTATTTGCTCTAATGATAATAATATAACTTTATTATTTTTAAGCTTAAGAAAAATAGATAGAGCGGATATTTATTTTAACGTCCTAATTTCCGTTGGACATTAGTTACATAGCAACTTTCAGTGTCCAGGAAATTAGATTTTTAACTTACTAAAATTTCGGTTAAATTTATACAAATTTAAGACGACCACTCCGGTAATTGTGAAAAGGACGAAGAAGAAGAAAAAAAAACTAATGAACTCTTTATATTTAAATATTTTAAAATAAAAATGATAATGATAAAGATTTCAAAATTTTTGCCTGTGCTGTAGGTATGTTTATAATAAAATGATCATATTTGTTGTTTAGTAATTACTTTTATAGTATAAACATTATTTGGATATTAAACAAACAACAGTAGTACAGACAAATGTAAATCATTAAGTTCCAACCTTAATAACTTAGGTCCTTTCCCGTCCGTTCCCCTTCAATTAAATCGTTCTTCGCCTACCGTTTTTATATTCTTTTTTACATCCCATATAAAAGTGCCATAATCAAACCCGACTGACCTAGGGTCATGGGTTAGATTATGGCACCCTGATATCTATGGTAGATGAGCATAAACAGCGATGATTGCTTACCATCAGGTGACCCATTTGCAAAATTTCCTCTTCCATACGAAAACTAAATAAATTAGTTTTCATTGAGTATTTCACTTTTTCGTTGTATTGATTCTGGCCAAATATTAAACGTATAAATTAACCTATGATTAGGTTAGCACTACCAGAATTCATTAGATGACTAAACATACATGAACAAAGAAAATATAAATTAAATTATGGATATTAAATACGCAACCATATTAGACATACAACAAAGGACGTATGTAAATGGTGCCATCTTACTTTATTTTAATGTTTGTTGAAAATATATCAACAAGTTTTAATATATTAATACATATTTCGATATCGTAGTTAGATATATTATATCAAACTACGATATCGAAGTTGAAGTAAACTGTATAATTGAATTTCGAGTGTATTCAAATTGTTCATGAAAGCAATAAAAATATTGAAAAGTCGTCTCTTATTACAATTTTATAAATGCATCTCGCAATATGACGCCTGCAGAAAATTCAAAGCAGGTACTCCTTTGATATGCTTTAGAAACTGAACACTTCTCTGAATTTATAATGCCCTGTAATTTCGCATAAAATGCGAATAAATAACTAAATCCTAAATGTAAATTATCAACACACTTTACTTTTAAACTACAGAGTATGTATTTAAATGCTCGCATCAAATTAATCACCATTCATCATCATCATCTTCTATGATATTCGACTGCTGGAAATAACATTTCCTCTAGGAGCACTAATTCAATCTTCGACTACATGCTTTTAGTCTCTGCCAGCCCAGCAGGAAGACTTGAACGTCAGTTCATCTTATCGGGGGGCGTCCTATACTACCTTTATCAAGACGTGGTCTCTTCTCCAGCAGCCGTCTACTCTAACGATCACAATTTTACGAATATACAAATGGTATCTTAATTTATATAGGTAATCTTAGTAAGTAGTTGCGTCAAATGCTAAACATTAATTAGAAATTCGTAATATTTACCATAGAGTTGTGTGTACTGGAAAATTGTTCTTCAAAAGACTTTATACTAAAACTCCTCTGTACGCAGTACATAATTTTCAGTTTTGTCATGTTTGACTACATAATCCTAATGGAAGAGCAACACGCCACCGAGACTTGGGTACTCAACCTTAATTAATGTAAAAAGGAATGGTGACAGTTAAGATTCTAAGATAACATTATGTTTAAATTGTCTGATTCAAAGTGAAATATGTTTGATGGTTTAGGATCTGAGTTAATTCATTGTTTTAATAAACATTACTTATTTATAAAAGAACACTAGATTATCGATTATTTTTTTATAAAATGTCATCAGATTTATTATCAGAATTCGTAAGTCAGTAATCAGTAAATTTTTCAGATACAACAAAAAACTGATTGTCTTTCATTTCATTCGTCAAATATTTTTTTTTTCTTTAGGTGTAAAAAGAGGTTTTTTTCCAAAGTAAAAGCGAAATATTCCATCGAATAAACTTTAATATTATCCGTTAGATGTTAAAATTTAAGAAGTGAGAACGATGATTATTTGAAACATATGTATGATTTATGTATTATATTTATTTAAACTTTTTTGCACAAAATGCAAAACAAGCGGACTGAATGCCATTGGACATTCTCTACCAATCAAACTGCAGGAGAAACAAAGAAAATTGATTAGGGGGTAGTGTAGCTTGTAATAAATAAAATTATATTATTATATATATTGTGAGAACGGGCTAGGTGGCGCTTCTTGGTGAAGGTCCAACTGTGGACTGCCGCAGGCTGTTGATGATATCATGAATGTTCTTTTATGTTGTACACCATATAACCTTCTATAAATAAATTTATTATTCATCGAATATAATACGAATTTTAACAATAAATATATCAAAAAAATATATATATAAAAATTGTAACAGAGCTATATTATTAACATTTTTTAAATTTTAATTGAGGTGAATTTAATAATACTTATGTCTGTTTAGTTATGTACACATTACTACTAGAAGTATTTATTTCCAAAGTTCGGTGTTTCGTGTTTCCACCAGCTACACTGTATAAATCGTCGCTCCACTTAGCCGGGGCCACACTACGTTTGTTAAAACGTGGTCTCCACACCAGCACTCGTCTACTCCAACAGCTGTTGGTTCTGTAAGAAACGTGACCAGTCAGTCCATTGCCAGTTTTTTTTCTGTTTTAACCAATATATAATTCCTACACGTTTTGATTAAGGCTACTATTTCAATATATAAAACACTTGAGGAAACGTGAAACGAGTGTTTTATATATAAAAACAATTATGTATATTTATAACATTTTGGTGCTAATTTTTATTTCCTTCAGTATTAAACCAACGTCTATTCGAGTACTCTAAACGATAACGATTAAGATAATAGGGGTTTAACGTAGCTATATCTTATCCGAGCATTTCAAATGTCAGTATTCTCCAAGTTTTCTAGTATAAAGTTTTAAAGTGCAGATTCGTGGCAAAGTTTCATTTAAATGTTAAAATAATTAATGGAGTCAGGCGTTACTTTGCGGAAATCCATCACTATGTGGACAGTCAAAAGTTTTACTTAGCTAAGATCCGCGACAAGCAAAACAATACCAACCGAAAAGTCACTTTTCGGTTGTCTTCCGTAAAGTCTACTATACCTGAAGATGCCACGGTTGGGGCGAAAAACGTGTTGTTTACAAGATGGAAAAGTGGTAATGTGTATTTGGTGTTGTGTATAGTGGTTGGTGGGTGGAGAATCGATGGCCGATTTTCCCTAAGTTTTTGGTTTAAGTTCCAAATAAGTCCACTTCATCCAGCACAAAAAACACACATTATTAATTTTCTGTTATTGTTTTGCTTGTCGCGGATCTTAGCTAAGTAAAACTTTTGACTGTCCACTTAAATGTTAAATTTAATTTGCTAAAACCCGCAAAAAAAAATTAAACAATTTCGATTCCATGTACCGTATTCTTTTTGGGGTAGATGAATGTTGTAGTGGAGACTAGGAACTAGAACATGGCCTTTTACATTAGGCAACGGGCAGAAACTGGATATAGTAAAATGAAAATCGGGCTAATTAGTGCCTAGGGTGCTTAGAAAGATCTATGTGATCAAAAAAATAATTTTGCTTTTACTAGCATTCTTGTTAACAATTCCAACTAAGATAGTATCGTTTATACTAAGAAAATATAGTTTATATCAATAGTTCAATAGTACAATCACACAACCTTAGATGTAAGTGCAGTCCTAACTAAACTAGCTAAGCTAGCTACCTGTCACAAACTACGCCGACAGATTTGAAGCTGTCTAAACAATGTTTTAATCGAATATTAATAAAAAATCTCTCTTTATAAAAGAGAGAAAGATGTTGTCATTGTTTCTTAAATAATATACTTTTAAAACTAAACTTTCTAAGTACCCATTTTAAAAATAATAAGACACTTAGTGTAAAATACATTTTTCTTTGATCGTTATGAATCATTTAATTTAAGAATTATTCAGCAGTTTAGTTCGTTTCAAGATAATTGTGCTACAAAATTTAATAAATTTTTACGCACTTTTTATTATTTCAAAAGACATTCAAGTGTTTTAATATTCAATTACTACGATTTACAAACAAAAACAATTTATTTCTAAAATAAAGTAAAATAAAAATTACCTTTTATTGAATAGATAGGCAAACGAGCAAGCGGGTCATCTGATGGTAAACAATAACCACCGCCCACGGATATCCGCAATACCAAGTGCACCAAAGATGTGTCAGTTTACTTAGAATAAGAATGTATATAAAGGGATAGGCAAAAGGATTTAATGGAGAATGGAAAAAAAAAAGAAAATCGACAAACACCCATGGACAGCTTCAATACTAAGGGCACTTCAGATAGGTTGTCTACTAATGAAAGGGTTTTCTCTTGGAGAAAGTGATGGAGAGGAAGAAAGAAATAAGGGAAGGGAAAAGGAGTTGGGATTTCAGATTTCTGCTCTCATTCGTAGGCGCTGTTCTACCCATACATCAAATTATAAATGATCATAATTCCGTGTTTATTTTAAGATAAGGTTAGTTAAGCAACATTTTTTTTTCAAATTACGCTTTTGCTTGTATTATAGTTGCAAGCGAATGTTTTATTATTCATCACGACCTTTCGTAACAGAGTTTATCGAAATAAGCTTTGATCGAAACTGTCAGTATTAAATTAACTTGTTTTTATGTTTAATCTTCTTAATCACTTACTTCTCACTTCTAAATCTTTTTATGTTTAATTATCTATTTTATTTCAAATCTCTTTTATTTATGAGAAGATTTTTACAAAGGCGATGAAAATACTTTATTTTTTTTACTACTGAATTATGCCAGTATGGCTTATAGGTATGTATTTATACGCGGTACTTGAATACGAAATGAAAACTATAAAAGTGTAATTTAAAATTAGGGACAATATTTTTTTTATAAAAGTCAAGAAACGAACAAACAAGTCATTCAGTAGTATGTAATTACTGTCGTTTATAGAATACAACACAATTAGAAAGTCAAAAATGTCTATCAATCATATCAATAATGTGTCACCAGCCGCGGGCCTTCCTTCTGTTCATCCGTTTATCCGTCTATTCGTCTTTCCATCTGTCCGTCTGTCTATCCATCCATCCGTTTGTCCATCCGTACATATATCCATCTGTCCGTCTCTACGTCCGTCCGTCTGTCTATCTATCCGGCTCTCCGATCGTCCATCTGTCTGTCTGTCCATTCCTCCTTCCATCCACCCCTCCGTCCGTACATTCCTCCGTCCGTCCGTCTGTCTGCCTGTCTGTAAGATAGCGTCTAACCGAAACAAGTTGAAGGAAATATGTAGAGAAGTCCTTTGTCGCAAGGAAACCTGAACTCATAGCTAATATTGTTAAAACTGAATCAATGTAAATTCAAAAATATTTTTTATAATACTTAACTATTTAAATTATTTTAAAAACTTTTGGTCTGAGGAAATAAAGGAATGTAGGAAAGTCTGAGGATGAAAAGGGTATTTTATTTTCGTGATTGACATAAATAAAGGATAATATCATCCATTTTCGTAAACATGACACTTTTAAAGATAAAATTTTGTACTTGTAATTTTGTACCTCACTTTACACGTACTATTCAAAAAGCGACAGAACCTCGGAGCCATTAGAACTCGTCGTACGGCTCAATTCAATAGACATGTCACGCGATGTTGCCATTGATAATAATATCTATTTCGCAGTATTTGTTCTCGTTCTGTGTATGCGTGTATTGTATTATTCAGGAAATATGCGAGTTATCTAATGGTAGAGCCACGCTACAGATGAATACTTTGTCAAGAATGGCATATTATTTGTCTGTAGCATGAATGGGTCGGCTCGCCCGGGGCAGTACCACACTCCCGCAGAAAACCGGCGTCTGAGTGGTAGCTTGTCTACCGCGCTTCGTACGGTGAGCGGTCTGAGTTCCGGAGGCCCAACACCCTCCCCTTCCCACTCCCACTCCGATTCCCACTCCCACTCCCATAATTTCACTTTCCTTTAAGGTCGGCAACGCTTCCGCACTACCTATGGCATTGCGGATGTCTATGGGCGGCGTTGGTTGCTTTCCATCAGGTTACACGCCTGCTCGTTTGCCTTCCTATGCCATAAAAAAAACTCTCTGGAAGGTCTGAAATAATATTCTAGCGACTTCAGTGATATTATATAATTTAAAGATAAAGAAGTACATAGAATAAAGCGACTGCACTTTTATTTACAGTGCTCACTCCCTTAGATATGTTTATTTGTTCAAAAATTTCTAGTTCCTAAATTTGATTTTATTTCGTATTTAATAACTTCGAAATGTAGAAAATATATTTTTGACCGTAAAACTCTAGTAATTTGATAAAAATCATTAGACAGAACGATTTTGAATAACACGAAACTCGTCATAAAATGTACGAAAATTTTAAATTAAAAAAGGAATACAGAACCTCTTCACAGTTACCGGAAGCGTATAGTAGCTTGTCCTAATTAAAAATATTTTGATGAAGTTAACAGGCGACTTTAATATCTTTATTAATTTACGGTAAAATGTAATGAATTACCATCTTCTATATATGATTTATCTTCTATATTTTATTATACTTAAAAAATATATTATTTATAATTGTAAAAGAACTATGTTATATTACAATTTCGAAATATTTTTTAAAGATGCTAGGCGTCTTTATTATGCCTGAGATAAGCCACTTTTGTTCAAAAAGCATGATTGAGCCAAATTATTTTAACCCTATATCTTCCGAATAACATGGTATTTCCTTTTTTTCTAGTTTTTTGAAATTATTCTGCCAAAATGATAATATTTTTGGCAAAACCTTATTGAAATTTTTCTTCACACAAGGGTTTCTTAGTTTCCTTGTTTGTTAGTTAGTCATATTCCAATACATATAGTGCACTAGAACGTAGCAAGTGTATAACACTTTTAAATACATATAATGAAGTCCCGGCCAATATTCTAGCCTTATCTTTAGATAAATTCAAACGTTTTATTAAAAAGTCTATGCAGTAAACTATTATTCAACTACACACTACTAATAATATCAATCAGTCTGGGACTAAATAATAATATCTGCATATTACATTTTAAAACAGCAGAAACAAGGGATGAGAGAATTTTTTGCGTCGTTTCTTTTCTATTGGAGCGCATTTTTGTTTCCCAAGTCGCGGTAGTATATTAGTTTTAATATAGACGTCAAAAAGAATAAATTTTAAAATTGTGAATATATTTTGTAAAAAATTCGACTTACTATTATGGTTTCTTATTTTAAAATGACATTTACATAAGGCGAGGCCTACATTTACAAAAGATTTAATTTGCTAGTACATTTAAATGCCGGAATAATTTAAGAAATTCATTCATTCAGCAACGGCGTGACTACAATACACATAAACTTCACGAGACTTAAGGGCCAATGTGGCTGCAGCAAAGACAGTATTTTCTCTGGCAGTTCTTTCCGAAATCGCAAAATAAATCAGAATGACTTGAACTAGCACAATTTCTTAACATGTGCGTAATAAAAACAACAACAACAGCTTTGTTATTCCAAGCATAAATACAATTAAGCTTAGTTTACTTGTAAGTTAGTATACTTGTACGCCAGTATTTGTTAATGTCTTAAAGCTCTTACGTAAGTTATACTTTAAATTATTTGTTAGTTGGGATACTTAGTTGTGTTTGGACCGCTGTAAAAAATAAATAATGGAGGAGCCATTATTTATTTTTCTTTAAATTTTCTGTCTATCCGGTGGTATAAATGAGAGCAGCTCTTTCGGTTGTTCCTATATTCATTTATAGTACCTTTATTTTATTTTATTACAATGAATCCTATACGTTAACGGCTTTTGTTTGTTTAAACGCTTAGATGTCATTTTTCCTCTGTTTTTTCTTAGACAAATTTTCAGTCTCGAATTGAATTTTTTTTAAGGGATAGAAAGGCAATTGAACAGACGTCGATGTAAGTCAATCAAAGCCAAATAAACAATCGTAGTTGTAAAAGATATTGCAGAAGCGTTGCCGGCCTTTATGATTTATTATGGCTTATTTTTTGAAGGTTCCAATATTGTATCGGTTGGAAAACATCGCTGGAGGTAGCTGGTTTCACAGGGTAGTGGTGTGTGGAAAAAAGTTTCTTGAAAACGCACCTTACTGCATCGCCAATCAACCAGATGGTAGGGATAAAACTAAAAAACTGTATACATCCAAAATAACCCATTATATTTTGGATATGGCATATTTTAATTCTATAAGTTTCGTTTTTACATTGAAGGTAGCAAAATTTATTATATCCAATTTTAGAAAGTTGGAGAGTTGTGGTCTACGCAGTGACGCTATCTTATGGGAAAAATATGCACATCGTGATCTAAACAAGCACAATTAGGAGCGTTCATGCAAAACTTTTGAGTCTTGGAACTTTCATGTGAAACTTTATCCATTTATTTGTAATTGGATTTACTTTTTATTTGATTTATAATTTTTATTGTATTTATAATTGGATGTACTAAAATCGAACACTGTAAATACGTTATGACTATTCAAATGTACTTTTCCGATTTCCATTGCAAGGAATTGTGGTACGATGTGCATAACACGTTTTACTAAACTATCACGAAACCACAGAAAAATGTTTCGTGTACAAAGTTAAACAAATTTCAAAGGCTACTTGAATATTAAATTGGCGAAGAGAAAATTTGCGCATTATAATCTTTGTCAAAACAAATTCAATTTATGAACTGCTTCCCTAAGGCTTCATGATCTATAATTAATCAGCTATACCGCAAAGTCTTACAAACATTTCGCCGTCATCGCTTATTCAGCAAATCTTTTTTTCAGATCAAAGCCATATTTTATGCCAAATTGGGAAAATTTGACCTTTACGTTTCAAGTTTACCGATTAATTGAATAAGTAAGATAAAAAAGTAGATATATGTGTGTTAATCATATCACTTTAATCAATTATGATTATATGTTTTATAGATGGTAGATAGAAGATGGTGTGACTGTCTGGTTTCTGCAACTCGACGTCATCATGCGCCTATTTTGCGTGTTGTCAGAATGAATAGCTCCTATTTTATCCACCCCAGCTCCTCAAAGTACTGCAGCAGCCTCTTCGGTCTACCTACAGCATCTTCAAGGGACCCGGGTGCACCTAGGTATCTGGCCCAGTAGTTGGCTACTCCTTTGCACTGAAGCTCAATGTGAGCCGCCGTTTCCTCCTCCATCATAGAGGCCCTGCATAGTGGGATATCTGTACACCTAACACAAATAGATGTTTGTTAAATGCACCATGTCCAGTTACCACGAGTAGTTGCGCCTTCCCAAGTTGAAAGAGTTTTCTTGCGAGGCCATGATTGATTGTAAGCATGGCCTCTTTGGACTGACGACAACCGGTGCTGTTGGTCCAGTGGTCATTGAAGCCTTTGTTCGTGTGTTTTTTATCAGAGTTAGGAGGCCATCGAAGGGTAATAATGTTTTATAATTATAAATCGTATCTTTCTACAAGAATGTACTTATGATCGCAATCATAATATTATCACAGCATACGATAGTCCACTGCTGGACAAAAATCTTCAAACGCGCCACTTTACCCGAGCTTCTGCGGCACGTTCCAGTCTCTGTCAGTCACTCGCGTAGATCGTAATTTCATCATAACAACCATAAGTATAAAATAAATGTTGCATAATCATGCAAGTTAAAGTGGTAGAGCCACGCTGTAGACGAATACTTTGTCAAGAATGGCATATTATTTGTCTGTAGCATGAATGGGACAGCTCGCCCGGGGAAGTACCACACTCCCGCAGAAAACCGGCGTCTGAGTGGAAGCTTACCTACCGCGCTTCGCACGGTAAGCGGTCTGAGTTCCGGAGGCCCAACACCCTCCCACTCCCACTCTCCTCCCCCCTCCCACTCCCATAATTTCACTTTCCTTAAAGGTCGGCAACGCTTCCGCACTGCCTATGGCGCTGCGGATGTCCATGGGCGGCGCTGATTGCTTTTCATCAGGTGACACGACTGCTCGTTTGCCCTCCAACCCATAAAAACAAAAAAGTTTATATAAAACAATATAGTTTGAACCCAACCAACTGCTTATTCCTCAAACGGTTTAAGCTGGAAATGTTTACGTGAGTAGCATTCTTGGCACACTTAGAGTAATAGTATTCCTTCAATGTACATAAAATGTAAAAATATATATTTCTATGATAAGATTCAGAATTTTATCCATCAAAATATACCAAAAGTTCGTGTAGCTTATTTGAGCTGAATAATTCCTCTATTAAGATAACACGTTGAGATTCCTTCCAGTTGCCTAAAACTTGGAATTTTCTTCCTCTTTTTCAGTAACTTAATACTTCAACTTTTGAGAGACGTTTATATTGGCCGTCGCTAGATAAGGAGCGTTAAGCTTAGGCGAAGGTCGTAAATGCGGGCTTGGAATTAGTCCGATAGGAGCTCAGCAGCGCTTTGTTTTCCTTCCAGTTTACAATTCGAACAGTCTGATATAAATATTTCTATACTGACTTTTCGGTTGTCTTGCGTAGAGTCTACTAGGAAAAAGGGTTTAAGACTAGGTGTATTGGAACAACTAGAGATTTTAAAGTTCCATTACAATGGGCTTCCGTAGAGTCTATTATACCTCGTGTTGGGGCGAAACACGTGTCGTTTGCAAGGTGGAAAAGTGGTAGTGTGTGTTTGGTGTTGTGTATGGTTGGTGGGTGGAGAATTGATGGCTGATTTTCGGTAAGTTTTTGGTTTAAGTTCCAAATAAATCCACTTCATCCAGCACAAAAAACACATATTATTAAATGTCTGTTATTGATTTGCTTGTCGCGGATCTTAGCTAAGTAAAACTTGTAACTGTTCTCATATTGATATTAATTTAGCAATTAAATTCCACTTAAAATTAGCATTCCACTCTAATACCAATTGCCTCAATATAATAAAGCTTTTAAATGGTTGATTTTAGAGATAGTAAAATAAATATTGTTCACATTGAGACGATTCCGTTCTATGGTAGACGTTCTATATTAAATAGATATGTACATACATATAAGCACGCCTGTTTCACCTAGGGGTAGGCAGAGACACTGGAGAGATCCGGTTACACTTTCTTTGCTTCATCCACAGTCACTCTCTTCATACAAGTTAATCGCCGGTTAAGGTTACCTTTAACCTCGTCTTTTTTTAAGAATTTCAGCAATTTGGTCAAGGTATGTTCTCCTCAGTCTTCCCTTCCGCAACGTAAAATTCTTTTATCAGTCGTCTTTTATCCATTCTCTCTATGTTCCCAAACCATCTATGTTAGATTTTTGTTATATTGTTATCAATAATAACAAAGATAGATGAAAGTGAGTAGAACCGAATAGAGTAGAAAAGAGCGAAGGTGAACTGAGCGGAGCTTATCGAGGCACAACTGAAGTGCACTGTATTTTACTACATTGAACTGAACCAAAGCGAACCGAACAGGACCGGTACGGACCGAATCGTACGAAATGAATCAAACGTAACAAAACAATAGAATAGAAATTTACTCTGTTTTATACTACTAGCGATTTTTTGAAAAAGCAAATAAATCGAAAATTAGATAGTTGAAGTATTTATTTTAAATTAATCAGTTTTAATGAAAAAATAACGAATAAGAATCTAAAATATTTTAAAGTACGTAAAACTGACACTTTTTTGTTTGTTAGCTGTTAATTATAGAACAAACAAAAAAAAAGAACAAACAAGATAAAATGCAAATTATGCAACCACTATGAGACCTATCACAAAAACTGTGATGCAAATTATTAATATAGGTATCAAATAAGTTTTTAATACTCAATTATTAATAACTGAAAATTAAACCTGAGTTTATTACATATATGTATGTATGACCTACAGGTATTTATTCCAAGTCTTGGTGCTTCGTCTATACGACTCAGACAAGCGTGGTGAGTTAATATTAATTTCTCCAAAAACTGGAAATTTCCGTACTCAGCATAGAGACAGACTGCACAAAGATATATTGTATTATTTTAGTTTCCCGTGGTGAATTCAAAAAGACATGACTGTCAAGAGCATAAATTAAATAAAACATTACATACAACATGTAAAAACAAATACTTTAATAAAGTACCAGGCGATCTTTAATAATAATAAAACGTATCTTAACAATTTTATAATGTGTTTGCTTATAAATTTTCCCTATCGGTGGATATCATATTGCGCGGAAATATGTGTGTTCAGCGTTATTAAAGTTTTATTCTACTTTCAAATGCTGCAGGAGTGAAATAAAGGAAAATAGATTTTATTAGATATTATTTTTATTACCGCAGCAAAATTCACGTTTATTCCTCATTCAAAGTCTTTATTTGTAACATTTTTTTTTAAGAATTTTTATTAATATTCGCAGAAATATGGCGTAAAAATACTTCTCCCTGGTGACCAAAGTATGACAAGATAATTATAAAATTTTAATAGGCTTCTTGCGAGCCTTTATCATTTTTATTTATTTGATTAATATAATTGACAAATGTATAAAAACATTAGGCTCTACTGGTTTTTGTTGGGCCCAGATCCCTCGGGAAAAAAATATGTTTATTCGGCCAAAAATTAATATGTTTGTGTATACAAAGAAAACACAAATAATATATTATATACAAATTTTAGATTGTCTAGGCGAATCCATAATTAAGTGAATATTCATTTAAACGTACTTGAAGATAACATTTTAAGGACTATTGTAATTTTTCAGTATTTTTAAATTGAACTTCATTTAAAAATAAGAATTATCTGAGAATAGACAAATAACTACATACTTGACAAATAGGACCCAAAAAGGAAATAAATTTATTTCTACATATAATCTACATAGAAGTAGGGCTTACAATACCGAATTCAAATCTGAATACCGGCATTTGATATTTAAAATAAATAATGAAAGAAATATCGGGATACCGGTATTGAAACCGGTATTATTGATAAAAAAATTACTAGTTATATTTTTACTTATCTCAGTTGTTATATTGACTTGTTAACAAATAATATATGAAATCCGAAAAATATTGTTCTGAAATGAGTAGATATTATTTATTTTATTACATAAAGAATAGGAGTAGATAGATACAAAAAAACGTGCAAGTAAAAAAAAGTACATATTAAATTCTATGTTACATTTCACATATAATAAATGTGCCAGATATAGATTTTAATACAATGAAATTGTTTATCTTCAAAAAAAATTTCTTGTAATTAATTAATATTATTTTAATTAGATTTAAATTGTGCATAAATTCAATTTTTATCAACTAATGTAATACCAAAATACCGGTATTTTTACATAAATACCGGTTTTTAATAACGCACAAAAATCGTCCGGGATTCCGGTATTCGGGATCCCGGAATCCTGGTTTTGTAAGCCCTACATAGAAGCGAGTTCAAAGTTTTACAATAATAAAAAAAATATCAGAAAGGTTTCTCACAAAGGCTTTTCTCAAACAGCTAATGGTGATATATTACACACATACGGTTTCCCTACAAATTTCTCAAATCTCTTCCGGTAAGTACAATAAAGCGAAAAACAATGTTGTTTTATTGCGGAGCCGCCTACACAGATAATATAAGTAATTTATGGCTGCCAGCAAAAAAGAAATAATAAATGTTCAAATAGTATTATCGATCGAATAATAAATGTTCAAATAGGATATCGATGACCAATTGGCGGGGTCTTCCGCCCGCGGAGTCAATGGTTCGATCCCCGCATCGAAATAAATATATGTATGGAATACAAATATTTATTCCGAGTCTGGTAACCCCGCCAATCCGCATTGGACAAGCGTGGTGGGTTAACGTCCGTTCCTCCAGAAATGGAGAGGCCCGTGCTCAGCAATGGGACATATATGGGCTGTTAAAACCAAAATAGTTTAATGTTAAATACTTTTGAGATAAAAAACTCTTTTAATAGTTTGTAGTACGTTATGTAAAATTAACCAATATATGTTTGCAACATATTTTCAAATATTCCCGTATTCCCTCAATCCGTCCAGACACTTTAAAATAAAATTGTTAAAAACATTTATTTAATGAAAAACTCAAATATCCGATCAAAATAAAATGTTTGTTATATTGTTTAATTATGACGACGTACTATACAATATATTTCGGTTAACGCGTATAAGTGGAGTGATATAAAATAAATGTGTGGATCGTGACTTTTTAAGTTGACTGCAAAAGTCCATAAAGGTTTTGGTTAAATTGCCACCATTTTATCAAGACGTAACGTGACAAGCCGACTACTACATTTCAAGACGTTATTACATTTTACTTAAGAAAATACATACATAATAGTTATAATTGCCATCAAAGAATACTATAAACCTTAAAGATCTTATTTTTTTCATTTCTCATAGGTTATGAAGGCAAACGACCAAGCATGTCGTGTGGTCGGAAATACCGCTGAAGATAACTGGTTCTACAAAGTAGTGATTTGTCGAAAGAAGTTTCGGGAAGAACGCACCGTACTTGATTGTTACTGATCCAGATGGTAGCTTAAAGCTTAAATAACTAATTAGACATGGCTTATAATTAATGATTCACAAAAATTACAATACAAATGAATAGCCATATAAACCTCGGTAGGTATACAATACATGGCGTATTATTTAAAGAAATTGTTTTGTCTCATAATTTTTCTTTTATAGCCGCCTGATCCAATTATTCAATTTTGATGTTTCATTTTATGAGCTCCGTTATTTCAAAGAAAAATTACTTTAAAAGTTAGTATTATGAGCTTATATAAAGTTAAATTATGGATAAGAAATATCGCTTTTTTATATTTAGTATTTTATCCAGAGCTTTAGTGTAAACTTACTTAAGTAAGCAGTCTTTGTGTAAATTTTATTTTTAGATTACTTTTCAATTTAATTGTCTCAGTGGCGTGGCTACCACTTTTAGAGAAAACAATCGTAGGCTCAATTCTTGCATCGTTAAAAATGTTTTTATTGCTGGCAGCTGTTTATTCTGATTTTAAATATCCCACTACTGGACAAAGAACCTATCCTATTCTGGAGAAATGGACATTAAGCCATCACGGTTTTTCTTCTTCTTTTATAGCGGTAGAGCTACGCTGCAGACGAATACTTTGTCAAGAATGGCATATTATTTGTCTGTAGCATGAATGGGCCGGCTCGCCCGGGGAAGTATCTCACTCCCGCAGGAAACCGGCGTCTGAGTGGTAGTGTAGCTACCACGCGTACGGTAACCGGCCGAGTTCCGGAAGCCAAACAACCTTTGCCCGCCCCTCCCCCTCCCACTCCCATAATAAAACTTTTATGTGTATGGGCAGCGTTGATTGCTTTCCATTAGGTGACACGCCTACTCGTTTGCCTTCTATCCCATAAAAAAACGCTTATATAAAGCAGATTAGTGAATGCCCAAATTCGAAATAAATATCTGTAGACCATACATAACATTTTAATCTCGATTCGAGTATCAAAACTACAAATATTTATTCTAAAACGGGTAGCTTCGCCCCTAAACATGATTGAAAAGCGTTTTTCACTCATACTTATATCCGTATACTCATATCAAATTGTTCAGTTAATGAACTATATTTGTGCCGTTGCATTAGAAAAATAATATACAAAACAAAACTCTCTCTACCCAGATTGTATTAAATTTAAACAACTACATTAAAACAAGGAAATGTTCACAGGTACTTTATTTTGATTATAACACGAACATAACAACGTTGATTAGTCATATTTCCCTAGAGTGAACTTTCTTATCTACGGGTAAATTCATATTGTAAACATGCAGAGCATTACTTTATCGTAAAAAAATCTTGAATATTAAACTTTTTAAGCTATCTTACAATTAGCTGTTGGTAGCGCTTGAGCAGAATATTAAAATCTGAAGCAGTTTTAATGAAAATTAGAGTTGTAAGATTAGTTAGAGCTACTAAAAATGTTAGTCTTAAGTTACAATACATTCTTCTCATTAAAAGAGAAGTAATATGAATCAATTAACAAATACCGATCCAATAAAGCATAATACCCTGTCCAAAACATGTTATATCATTATTATGATTGAAATTTCATAAAGTAATATACATGAATAATAAATTTCATCTACATTTTTGACCTTTACGGTATTGCAGACGATTTACGAAATACCGTCCGAACTGCCACGGTTTATAGGCAATAATATTTTGAAATTTCATTTTTGCTTTAGCACTTATTATATAAGTAGTATTCTAATATCATCTATCTCATGTCAGATATTTTCATCTATTTACCAAATTTTGTTTGACCATTAATTCTTATTTTGTACTTTAATTGAAACTAAAGCCAATCATTTTGTGGCAGATTGATAGATAACTAATATTATCTTCCAATCAAGTTCTAGTTTCACATTAGATTCGAGTAAATTTTCACTTTTTATGTAATTATGTGTTATTTTATGTATAATGTTCATATCCACTAAAAGAGGATACTTAAGGAATTTTCTTCGCCTTTTCTTTTCCAAATAGACTAATATTATTTCAACAAGGTGAAATTTATTTGATTATTAACAAGCTGAAATTATAAAAATGAAATGACGAAAAAATAAAAAATATGAATATTATTATCATCATCAAGGCGCGCCATCTAGCTCGATCTTCGGATACACGCATCCAAATACTGCTGACAGTCCTGCGCAAGTCTTTGCTCCAGCTAGATGGAGGGATGTTCCTCACTACGCTTGCTACACTACGTCTCAATACACACAAAAAACAACACTCGTCTGCTCCAAGGATTGTCTCGTCTCTCCATTCTTTGCCAGACGTAAACAGCCCATTGCCAATTTGAATATATCTGACAGAAATTATATTTGCTTGGGTATCGAATTGGATAAATTTTATAAAGGATTAACATTTTATTTATGGGAAAAATAACTCAAAGTTATTATTATCATAAATAAAATGTTAACGGAAATATATTTACTAACGTATTTGGACTTTGCATGTTAAACACAAAACTAAAAGCATCGTTTTATTTTTCTAATTAAACATTTACTATCTCTGTGCTCTTTTAGGCTTTATTATCAATAGTAACAACAAAGCTGAAACTAAAGAACAGACCATTACATATCAAAAGCTGGCAGGCTGGCACGCACAATCGTCATAAAAATGAAAAACTTAAAAAATATAAAATTTCTTTTGAACTTTACACTAACTGTATCAAGTTATTTACGCCGAAAAAATATACAAATCCTGCTGAATATAGTTTAATCAACATTTTATAGGTGTCTGATGATTTTTTTAGAATATATTTATCTAAAAGGCTGGCAACGCTTCCGTGGGTCCTGCGGTTTCGCGGTTGTCTGAACTTAAATTCTTGTTAACCATTTCAACTAAGTTAAATAGTAGTCGTGCTAGGAAGATGATTCACTGGTTCAATAGTTCAATGATAGAATCGAACCTACGTCCTTAAGTACCTTGTAAGCGTAATCCTTAAAAATTGAGTTAAGGCTGCTTCCATTTTTAGAATAAAACCAAGCCATTATTTAAAACCACCAATAAAAAACTGATTAATTATTATGCGAAGACCTAGAATTTTTATTTATTCAGTACATAGAACAATAATGAATATTTATGAATAATACCTAGCTTTTTATATTTTTGCTTTTTATCTTATACAGATAAAAATATAAGTTGTTCGCCTTTTACCATGTTGCTTTTTCTAAGTCTAATTGGTAAATATTTACAAATACATTGAATTTATTTTTTTGTTAAAGCATTTCCATTCCCATAGAAATGTGAGGCCCCGTGCTTAGTATTTGGACATACAGGTGTCCGGTGGTAGAATTAGGTTTTCAAACATAAATAATAAAAAACTAAATGTTCACCGCCACGTGGGGGATAATCTTGGAATCTAGCAACAGTATTCTGTGCACCTCTCTGAAATAGTGACATCAGGATGACATTAACCTCACGATATTTTCTTTTAATGCTGACATGGTCCTTGGGTCCATCCAGCAAGTGAAATCCAGAGACCTGGGTGGCCAGGGGGTATCGGCGAAATGGCTTATTAATTACTAAGGGAAGATAGGACGAAGAAGCTCCATGGTCTCCCTAGGAGTCTGAGGCATAGCGGCTTCTTGTTGAAACCATATGCGTGAAGTGAAGGCAAAATTATCTTTCGATATTAGCAGAAAATAATCAATAAGCATGCGTTTACTGAATATTGGACGTATAACCCAATTCTGGAACACCTAATATATGGACTGTAAAAAATATTACTTTCTAGGAAACGAACAATTTACTACAAGTCAGCAAAATATAACAACAAACATATTTGCGAGTCACTATTTTTCTATTAAAGAATTCTGGAATAAAGGAAAACATTTTGCGGAAGGAATGTCATCCTACAAACCACATTCATTTATCAATAGTGCCATGATTCAAATATCAATTTATAAAACCAACTTCTTTTTACATTCTAAAAGTATTTTATTCTTTCCACAAAAATAACGAAATATTTGAAATTAGGATATGATTTTTATTTTTTTAATATATTGCATTCTTGTAACAAAGATTTTCTTATATATATTCATCATTTTTATACTGTAGTTAGTATTATTTTTACAGCCCTTATATGTCCTACTGCTGGGTGCGGGGTCCCCCATTTTTAGAACAATGAACATTAACCACGCACTCGAAATAGGTACGTATAAGCTAATCATATACATATTTAACCAGATAGGAAATTTAAACCGAAACCAATAACTCAGAATGCGGTAACGTACTACCGAGCCATATAGAATGCCAGTTTTGAATTTCAACAATGTTGATTCAAGTTAAACTACAAAAATCGACCAAATAATTTATTTAAAAACCTATATTCTTTTATTTGTCTTAATTTAACAAATGGTGCCAACGATTTTTTTTTGGGTACTGTAGAAAAAATACTTTAATTCCAAAGTCTGACCGCACTAATGTTATCTTTGCTGATCCTTTGAGGCAGGGATATATTGCAAGCAATCAAATAACCCGCTGTGAAATCTTTTACCTTAAAGTCTAGATAAAACTTCACCAAGTTCTCTCCACTCTAGAGTAAGAAAATAAATAATTTCTTAAGAAATAAAATAATGGTGTCTGTTTTCTTGTCAATGGAATATTTCAATATTGTTTAGTAATGCTTCAACGTTACAACAATATATAACTAAATGAAAGTAATTAATTTATCAGTCATGTAACACTATGTTTTATATCTTTATATATGATGTAATTTAATTGCATTAAAGAAAAAAATATTCGTGAAATAAATTGGAAATCATACATTCTATTAACCATATTTTGAGAGATATTACCAATTATATTTGCATCCTAGCTTTTGATACATTTGAACTCTATCACTTTATTAAGTGTTTAGAGTAATGCACTCAAAACATTCCAGTTAATTATAAACTTGCTAATAAAAATCCTTCGATCGAACATAGATTTTCTTTAAAAACGATTAAGATTTTCTTTTATTTTTAAATAACAGAATGTGCGCGGCCAAGTTCTACGTGGACATATTTAATTTTGTTTTACATTGGATAATACAAACATTATGTTATCGTAGTCGTAAAACCTTAAATCTCGCCGTAACTGTTTCCGTTAATTAAAGCGAATATCCGAGGTCCGGTAACATGTTGCCCTTCCATTAGGATTAAGTATCTAAACATGATAAAAGACTCAAAATTATTTACTGCGTATAACAGAATACGCAAAATATGTTTTTTTTTTGTGATACAATTTCGAATGAACGTCTCAACTCAAAATGTACGTAATAGCCATTTACATAAGTATTTATTCGGATAAGATACACAAGCTATAAAGCTTTCGATTTTAGAATTATAAGAAGAATTCTGGGATTTTTCATAGCATTTCTAGTTCACTTTTTTATAGCAATAAATATATATTAGAGTAAACTAATTTTAAAATTTAGTTCAAATAACTGAGATCCATATAAACATTTGTTACAAGCCAATTATTTTAGTATTTATTAGTAACCTACCATAATTGTTGTTTTTAAATTACAGAGGTGTTCTGCTAGATACAGCATTAGGATATCTGCCAATGGTTCAGCAATCCCACTTTTTAGCCACATCTTTCAGGATGCTGATGTTTAACCTTCCCCGATTTACAACAATATATATATATATATATATATATATATATATATATATATATACATACACACATACACATACGTAAATCGTCTGCAATACCGTAAAGGTCAAAAATGTCGATGAAATTTATTAGTCATGTATATTACTTTATGAAATTTCATTCATAATAATTATATAACATGTTTTGGACAGGGTATTATGCTTTATTGGATAGGTATTTGTTAATTCATTCATATTACTCTCTTTTAATGAGAAGAATGTATTGTAACTTAAGACTAACATATTTAGTAGCTCTAACTAATCTTACAACTCTAATTTTCATTAAAACTGCTTCAGATTTTAATATTCTGCTGAAGCGCTACCAACAGCTAATTGTAAGATAGCTTAAAAAGTTTAAATATTTAAGATTTTTTTTACGATAAAGTAATGCTCTGCATGTTTACAATATGAATTTACCCGGAGATAAGAAAGTTCACTCTAGGGAAATAGGTGTTCTGCTAGATACAGCATTAGGATATTTCTCTTCGAAACAGTTTGTCAGCATTCACTATCCTTGTCCACCCCTTGTCCTTGATAAAAAACAAAACCCTCTTTACCAAAAAATTAAACAAAATTTACTTCTCCGACAAACCCATCTTATGCCCGTGACTTTTCCCATCATGATAAATTACATCACAATTATAAAAACCAAAAATGTTTAATTAACTAATCTGCGGTTTAATGTTTTAAATAACCTTCTCGTTAGCCATAAAGCGAGTCATTAGCCTTGCTTCACGCCACCCGTACGCGGCCAAAAACCTTAACCTATAATTAGGCGGACTTTAGTCATGCATATATAAACAACCATTATACACTTTGAATGTTCCGTTAAGCTTTTTAAATTTTATTTATTAGTCAAATAAAAGCATCCGCAAGATGCTTTTTATCCTGTTTATTGTTATCATAAGAACTCAAAACTATGACATTCATGATACTGCATAAGCCGATTCGTCTACCGTGACCTCTTCACAAAGTCTACTGCGCACGATATACATGTATTTGCCTTGTGTAGATAGACAAACACAGAAGACACTTTCGTTCAAATCTTCTTATGCCCGATGCAACCATTTCCTTTCAACAGGATGATTCTAGTAGAAACTTTGCTAGTCTTCTTTAAAAAAATACGAAGCATGTTACTTTATAAAGTTATTTATCGAAGAACAAGTTCGTCGAGTTGTCAAACTATGCGTTACTGGTAGTCAGTAATCAATAGAGAATAAAGTTTTGTTACGCTTTACGCTTGCGCAATACGCACTCTATTTAAAAGAGTTGGCATTCAATCTTATTTGTAAATAGTCAGTCGATCCACCAAAACACGTGTACACATTTACAAAGGGCTTCCAAATAATAATACCCTTTATGTTACTGAAATGAAATTTTCTTTCAAGAGATCCTCATCTATACGTAAATATCAGCCTGTTATTTGTGTGCCAATACGTTGCTATTTCAAATGTTTGTACGCATAAGTACAAATATCAAAGAGTACGCTCAGAATAAGTTCTTCGTTTTTGTCAAAGACTGAAAAGAAATAACGAACGAAAAAAGTAAAACTAACTTTTGTTATCGACTAATGTGTGTATATGATCCAAATGCCGCAGTGGTGAATATATTTGATTTCTGATTCAAGGTTCGTAGGCTCAAGTCACGCATCAGAATAAATATGAATTGTATAGCCAACAACCATTTATTCTAAGTTTGAGTGTTCGTCCTCATCATTTATGCGTTTAAATGGTATTCCATGATGCATGGATTCCTAATGTATGGTTATGATCGAAAAGTGTTTTTTAATTAAATGTAAAATAATTGTCATTGTTTTCTTTTATTCAAAAGATACTTAAATTTTTCATATAAATCATACATAATTAATTTTGAATGGAAAACGATTTTTTTATGTTGTGTAAAAAATATTGATGTGAATTAAAAACGAAAGTATTTTGATTGGATTCAAGTCGCTTTACTGATATTTTATAGACCTACACGTAAAATAACAACTAAATAAAACCTGGTACCACATGCAGGTGCATACATGCTAAAAAAATCTGCCTATCTAAAATCGAAACCAGACGCAGATTTATTTTCTATACTGCTCTTAAATACTGAAATTTTGACGAAAGCATGCATAAGCTGCTGGAGAGGAGACCGGGCCTTGGCAAACATAATTCAAAATTGTTCCCGGGTAGATGGAGCGAGACAGGGTGACTGATAGAAACTAAATGCGTAGAAGCAGTATAGAAACAATGAATTATGGATGACGCGACTTATTGTTTAAAACATTATCAAATAAATTGATGAATTTTCGTATAGCATCATTTACTTAACGGTTAGAATATAAGTTACACACTCTTCGTTATAGTACCTGTCCCACATGCAATTAGGGGAAGATTGATGATACCTTGCAGAGAAAATTGGTTCTATAGAAACTCAATGAAGACGTAAATCTTCTTGTCGTTGCTTGTTAATGAATCTTTAAAAATTTAATTTTAATGATTATTTTTTATATCTACTATATACATTTTAAAACAAAAATTTAATAACATAGATATAATTTGCAACCGTAAACATTAAATTTATAATTAAAATCGTTATATTTTGTACTAGTACACTAGGTTTAATAATGAGTGTAGCTGTAATACTCACGCGTGATGGACGTGTTGTGGATTTCAAGATGGTTATTTCTCCCATAGACGGACCGTATAACACCCACGGGAAACATGGGGTAACCCTTTTTTATGCCGCGAACTACATAGAACACTTAAAGCAACCCAATGTAGAAGTGTGTGCTTTCTGAACCAAGATTTATAACGTCGATTCTGTGAACAAAATTATTATTGTTAAGGCTCACAAGTACTTATTCTGAATCTAGTTAATTGTTCTTATGACTTTTGTGCTCATAATGGTACCCAGCACCCTAAATGTTAGTATAGTACTACGATTTGTTGATCTCTGTCCTGCGCTATTTCTTGCCAATTGCTTACTTGAAGATCACGCAGGTCATCATCCACCCGATCCCTCCATCGTCCCATTTTGATCTATAGAGCCAAACTTTATATATATACACTTAAGGAGGAAAACATGCTATTAATGGCTGAGCGAAAAAATTTTTCGTAAGATTTTAGATGGGACAAGAAGCGAAGATGAATCATGGAAAATTCGAAAAAACGACAACAAAAGAAGACCTCTTGAACCAACCAAGCATAATGGGCGACATCAAAGTGCTTCGACTTCGTTAGCTCAGTCACGTTGACCGCAAAAAAGTTGAATGCAGGAGGAAGTATGAAGAGAGCATATTTGTGTCGACCAAGTGTAGTCGAAGGCCAGTTGGCGACCCAGAAACCGCTGGAGAGGGATATAGGAGTATATATTTTTTAATTACAATATTATCGTTAAATATAAATAAAAGTTTTAAATAAAGATTACTATTATGCCACAACATGTGCACCTGCGACGCAAAAGTTCCTACACAAATAATACCTCTAATCGCAACTAAAGTAAGATGTACAGTGTTCGTTTTGAAGTATAGATCCCTTTTATGTATACTGTAGCCATATTAGCTTTGATTGAAAGCTTTCAAGCTGGATTAAAGCTATGCAAGCATTACCATTCGGCAGTTGAATAAATATTTCTTGTAAATATTGGGAAACATAGTACGCAAGCCGCATAGTTCAAAGCTTGAAAAGGTTTTTGTGTTTTGTTTTATGATGTAATATAAATACCGACAAAAGTACGAATATAGGTTATATCTCAAAAATAGTAATATGTTATAGAAATAAAATTAATATATCTAATATGTTATATTAATTTTAAAAAATTAAGACATTTATGCCATATGAAATCTACTCATGAAAGACTTGCCAAATTCAGTTCCATCGTCTTTAGTATTTTCCAACCGATTCGTCAATGGACCATCAGAAAAGCCTAAGCATTTCCATGGCCGGCAACGCTTTTGTAATACCGGAGGTATTGATTAATTTTCAATCGGGCCACATGCTTGTTAGTTTGTCTTTGTATTCAATTTTAAAAAAAAACTATATGTAAATATTTTTTGATTCAATTTTTTAAAAAAATGATATAAAATAATCATTATTTCATATTAGAAAGATACAAACCCTTTTATTATAAAGTATTATTGTCGTTAAACTTTTATAAAGTTTTTACAAAATATATATATTTAAATATAATAAAGGGGTTCATATTTAAATTTAAACACAAATGCATTTAATATAATTATTACAATTGGAGGATCTTGGATGCGCACAAATTAGCCTAAGGACTGTGAAGAGAGCTTTTAGCGGCTAATATACGCAGTCGATGACTTGGTCGAAAATCAGCCATTCTCCCTTAAACCCTTAAAAAAGGCGCGTACGATCTGTCCAACCACCTCCATAAAACATCAGGGAACTTAACCGTGTGATCTCAGCTGAGTGGGAACACATTTCACAGGACACCATCAAAAGCCTGGTGGAAAGCATGCCAAGACGATTATATGTCGTATTTGCTACAAGGGGACAGAATGACCTTTTACCGTTACTAATTTTGATTTTTTTTATTGTTTTTTTTTTACTAAAGTACCAATAAAAATACTCGTAGCCTTAATTTCACTATACCCATAAAAATGTCCATTTTCACACGGATTTCTGTTTACCTAAAACTTTAACTAAAACACCGATTCTAGGATTTAAATATTAAAAAAAACCTAAAAAAGGAAAGAAATTTCTAGTCATCTTAGCTAATGATATTCTTAAAAATATTAATATTACTCATAAAAAAGCCAATGACTGTAAGGACTCCGTTTTTTTTATGCAAAAGAGAGTATATTATATCATTTAATATTCAAGTGTTTGTTTCATGTTCATTCGTGCATTGTTCATCCGATTGCGAAGAAAACTCGTTTAGTTATTTTTGGCACTTAGGTGAAGTTTACTACCCACTCAAATAACCTCCTCACACATAACACACTAACACATAGTTGACAATCGCTTTTCACAGCAATGGTTACAAATTAAATTATATTATAATAAATAACCCCGATGAAAAAATAATAAAATGTAACTGAAGCGTCGCCTAGTACAACAGCTAAAATACATAAGATTAAGAGTCCATATAACTGTGCTTTTACCCTGATAACAAATGTGTTTCTGATATGGTGGTGCGTAGACGTAATGAGACCACAAATGCGTCGAACGATGAATGTATGGAATGAGATTAATTAAAGAGCTCGTGTATACGATATACGTGTATATGGTGCGCGGTTTTCCTTACTAATCACACAATTTGCCAATCTTCTTACAGTCGCCACTAACTTATGTTTCACGGTCCTCAGGCTGACAAATGATCTACCCACATTATGAATTGCGTTCATTTATATATCCACAATACAACCTTAATTTGTATTCGACAAATATATGAAGAGAAAATTAAAAGACTTTAGTCGTTTTTTTTTTATATTAACAATAAATAAAAAACTACAAAAAAGTTTTCTTCATTCTCCTAATATCGAGAAATAAACCATAAAGCCCAAATGATCAGTCATATATTCTCTGTCTTCTATCATTAATATTTTCTATTCATTTGAATATTTAAAAAAAATTAGAACATTGCCTTTCTAGCATATGTTTATTTGAATTAAAAGATGCTCTTTTATCTATTATTTGTACAAAAATTTAAGAAATAGCTTTTCAGATGTAATATTATATAATTTTATATCTTTAATATCCATAAACTCATTATATTTTTTTGGAAGTGTAATTCAATTCACAAATTTTAATTGAAAACTAAGACCGCATTTTAAGTTTTATTATTAAACTCAATCATAATAAGTTTTTTAATATATATTTTATACTGTCTGTATATATTTTATGTTGTGTACATACATACATAATCAAATATCACTTAAAAACTCAAAGTAATACCTGATATAAAACGTTTTAGAAACGCAAGAAAACATTTTTAACAAAAAAGTATTTTTTAAAGCAGAGCAGGCAAACGAACATGCGGATTACCATGTATAAAACCTATTTTGTTTAACCTAATTTGTTGAAAAATGACGGCGACGTGGTTCGCCACCCGTCACGTCCTGATTCTCACGAGGACGAGAAGCGACCAATGGAGAGCCGTTTCGCTACGATGAATGGTAGCGGATGGAGCTCTGTGGTCTCTGCCAACCCCGGTTTCTGTTCCCGAATTCTGAGGAATGAATAATATCCATTCCTTCAGAATTCGGGAAGCCTGTGCCCAACATTGGGACATATGTGAGCTATGAAAAGAAAAACACAAATATTTATTTATTTGTTCATTGTTTCTACACAAGTGGTACACAGGCAGACTTAATTCCGGAAGGCATTCTCTATCAGTCTTACGTCAGCGGTGCATTTACGATATTGTTGATAAATCGTATATGCTATAAAAATACTATTATTTATTTAGAACAAAATGCTGAAGTTAAAAGGAGAAAAAAAAAGCTGGAAAATCTTTGTGATTTTTACTCCAACTAACCACCTAATTTCAGCGTTAGTAATTTAGCTCGTTCACTCGGTGATTACACAGGACTATTTCGAAGGCATTTAGTACAAGCTAAAAATGTACAGATTTGTCTTTTTATTTGTTTTATAACTACTAAATTAAATTAAAATATTAAATTTTTCCAAATATTTTTTTTTTAAATAGTTTATTTTTTTCTAGTTATTGATTATACTAAAAACTAAGGATTGGTTATCCTAGTGTTTGTAATATTTTAAACCACGGTAAAAGATATATGTTTTAATGCAATATTTTTGGTTGTGAATTTAAATCATATTAAAACATTTAAATATGGCTAGAATTAGGGGAATATGGTATCCATCACGTTTCAATTAAAAAAATTGAATTTTTTCATCAGTTTAACGTACAGTGCAATTCAGTAATTATTTGAACATCAAATGTTATATGGCGAATTTTCGGGATTATTAATTTACTATTTATTATATTACAATTTTGACATCGTTGAACATATGTCAATTTATTCTGCAAGTCATTTTTAAGTGTCTAAATTGGTGAACGCACTTTATGTAAAATGAATTTTTTATGTTATACTCAATTTAATTTAAATAAAGATAAAAAAATAGTTAATACTTCTACATTACTAGATTAACAGCCTGTGTAGTAATATTATTATATACAATTATATTACTTCTATAGTTTGTAAGCTACTATTTATTCAAATCAGTATTTCAGCTTTCATCTTGAACAGCTTTTAACACTTACGTTTAATAATATGAATATTATTTTGAAATCCCTCACAGAACATCGACGTTATATGCGGCGTACCAACGCATTTGTTACCGCATATTGTACGGTGAGTGCCCTTTCTTAGCTTTCTTCCCCTCCCATTATTTAAATATCTCGGCAATACCCTTCTTAATATTGCAAATAGCCATGAATAGTGGTAATTACTTACCACTATTCATGGCTATTAATATTCTATTAGAATCGTCACTATTATTTCAGTGTTTTTACATATTAACATTCGCCTTAGGAATTCGCTTTGCCAAGCGGTGGTGGGTTCTGTTCCCAAATTCTGAGGAATGGATATTATTTATTCCGTCAGAATTCGGGAAGTCTGTGCCCAACATTGGGACATATATGAGCTATGAAAAGATAAATACAAATATTTATTTATTTGTTCATTGTTTTTACACAAGAGGTACACAGGTAGGAATGTCTAACTAACCCAAAGGTTGACTAGTATAGTAACAACAAACGCAACAGTAGTAGTAGTAATTTATTAAATTTAAAAAAGGAAATAAAAGAGTTAAAAAAATTAAAATATTCAACTTCAAAGAAATAATAAATCTAAAAGCTATTAAATCTTTATACATATGTAGGTATATACAAGGTCTTACTGATATTAATTTGCAAATGTATATCAAGTAACCAAAGAACATTACTGCAGCTTATATCACGGCTTACTTTGTGAATAATAAAGGCTCTCCCTCGCGTCTCATCTTACGATGATGTTGTTACGTGACCAGCCACATAAATGCGCATCACAGATAAAATAAAGGGAAGGAAAAATACACTAGCTTTTATTTATGTTCCCATTTTTTAAATTTTTTGGTAATTTTATTTATTTTGAAAATTTATTTATATATTTAACATACCAAGAGAATACATATAATGGCATTTAGAAAACACAGACAAGAAAATTATATGTAATATGCGATTAAATTGATCTAAAGATTTTCGATCGAGATCGAAATTATTTGTCTGACGCTTAATATTATATAAATTATTTTATTTTTTGTTAATTTTTTCTCGTGACATTAATTATTATTTCTCGTATTATTGGGAATTATTAAGGTTTAACTAATTGTTATTTGATTATTCTAAACTTAAATATTTGCACGCCAATAATGGCATTTTGTTGACGAGTATTTTTTTAATTGATTGATTAATTTAAAGAAAGATTATAGTAAACATGTGCCAATTACCAACGCATTTGTCATTAACAATACCATTACAAATTTCACGACATGATGACATTCGACTTAGTCGATTTAAAATACTGGATTGAGTCAATTGTGAATTTCAGATGATTGACTGAAGATTTAAGAACATTTCAAGGCCATTATATGTATATATCAGAATTTTATACGACATAATCATTCATTTCTACTTACTTTACTACATAATCAAGCATATCGTTCAGTGACACATAGCAGATCGAAATCATAAGCGTGAATCCACAACATTATTAGAATCCTTTCAGGTCGGCTTAGTTATTAGGCTATTATTCATAAGTGTACGAAGGCTCTTGACATAAAAACACAAAACTAGCACTAACCAGCAACTCTGGTTTACCAGTATTGCATATGCGACAATCATTTTTTTACTTCAATAAGAAATGTTTATAAATAGCTAATTCTCTTATCTAAATATAGTATACCTAATCGACCTATTTGACTCAGTGGTGAAGTTACTTCTCTCGAAATCAATGGTTTTGGGTTCGATTCCAGCATGTAGATAAATATACTATGTATATGTTCTGAGTGTATATGTAGATATTTGTTCCAAGTCTAAATTTGCCTACCAATTCAATTTGGACAACACTGTGCGTTAATATCCATTTCTTCAAAAATACCGTGCGTAGTATCGAGATCTATATGAACTGAAAAAATATATCCTATTACAAATTACATTATACTTATACCCTAAAAAGGGATATACATAAGTCCAAGTTGAAAATTCTAATGGCACTTTTAGTATTATCTATCCGTACTCGATTCAGCATTTTATCTAAGTCTATATCATCCAGTAAGAGATAAATTGCCTTTATCGTGACGCGAACCTGACTTCTGAAGTAGGTTTAAGTTGAAAAATGTAACGTAAATCTCCTTGCTTTGAAATGTAGTGTCAAAGTGAACGACTGATTCGATGAAGTGTCGTGTCCTCCTTGTGTACAATGAAAAATTACCTTTACGGCCATGTAGATGAAATGTTATTTATTGTTTTTATGGAAATATTAACCAATATTTACACATATTTACGTTTCAACAATTTGAAATTAATAAGGCAAATGTTATTAAACATGACTTTAATTAAAATTATACTGTATATATTTGCCTTCCCATTGCTTAAATAAAACAATGCGATCCTAGCGGATTTGGCAACGCTGTCTTCTGAGACATCCAAAATCATCAAATGTTTTTGTACTGAATATTTAAGTTCCTTAAGTGTGTGCGTTAACCCTGGATAACAATAATTTACATTTTTTATTGCTATATTAAAAAATATACTAATACGAATATAAATAAAATTGTATTAATTAATTCAAGCGACGAGCTTTCGCGTACTTAATAAATATTTGCATCCTCCGATCGGAAACAGCAAATAGCTAAAAATAACCATAAAAGTAACATTCACCTATTTTCAATGATATTTTCAAAATTTTAACAGAAAAAGGTTGTCATTATATTAAGGTCATTGGATGCTAGGCAACGCTTTGAGATTAAACATTCTTTTCGTAATTTGACTGGGGTATATAGGTCGTCTAAAATTGCCTTATCGTTATCTCATTTCTATGCTTAGCCTTTTATTCATTGTTAAGCAACAATAACTAATTCATATTTGTACTTTATTAATGAAATAATTTTGATTAAAACTCGAGAGTAAAACGTTTTGTTTAAATTTCTTAATCGAATTATACGAATTATTTAAAATAATTGAATCCCATACTGAGAACAATAAAAATTGATTTTACTGCGGTCACTTACAATGGCTTCGAAAATAAACGAGGCAATGACAATACTATTATTCTGAATAGAAATCCGCAAAATAAGATCACTTAAACGCTATCAAGTCCCGTCCCATTTGCAAATAATATTTATTTAATCATAAAAATGATTGAATATGATCTCAAATTATTATTAAGTAATATATTTGTACTATATGCAGTGATATGCGTTTTAGTTAATATATCATAAAAAAAATAATATATATATATATATATATATATATATATATATATATATATATATATATATATTGGGCCAATGTTCAATAATGAACTGCCATATCATTAGATAATGATGACAATTTTAAATATAATTTTTAGTGAGTTAGTTTTTAACAATTATATGCACAATAAAATTTGGGTTTCTATTAGGCCAAAGTTTTTAGGCATCTTAAAAATGGACTAGTCCTCAATATCATTAGAACCGACGCTTACCATTAGATGAGACCCCAATCAAAACTAGATCTTTCATGTGAAAATAATACGTATGATTTTAACACATTTAGTGTACATACACAGAGAATACTCTTGATAAATTACATATTCCCCCATATTCCCTTGATACAAGGTTACATTTATCTTGGAGCTTTACTTTAAATGATCAAATCGCTTGACACAAACTCATCAACGTTTAACGTTACGCTGGCTGCACTCGAAAATTTAGGACAAGATATGT